>OY735144.1:5116084-5195084 GCA_963457615.1 Nicrophorus investigator
ATCCGATTTCTCTTATTATTTCAGTCATGCATCCGAATCAATTGTAGCGAATTTATATTGCTTCTCAATGTATTCCTGTAACTCTTACGTAACAATAAACTCATTCATATTTATACAATAAAAAATATGATTAAAAATATAACGATAATATTAATTAATATTAGATAAATATTATTATGTAATCTTTAAAGTTAGTAAAAAGTAGAAAAATCTTTATTTGATTATGAAAATGTAAGTTTCGCAATTATCGCTGTAATCTATACATTACAAATTGAATTCGGGCGCTGAATATGTTTGATCAATATCGGTGTAAACAGTTATTTCAGTATAAAGTAAACAGTCGATTAATTAAACGTGAAACGGTTAAAACGGCCTATTATGTAAACCTTTGTGGCCTGTCATCGGTCACGGCGTCGTTCCCAACTTCCATGGAAACATCGCGGAAATTTCAGATGAAAAACTTTCCGAATCGCATGGGGCAAAGTGCGCTTTCCGGATTGAAACTTAAACTCGGGTTTACACGCGAAACTATGGTAATTTAATTCAACTTAAGCCGGAATTACGTAATCCTCTAATTTAATTTTCGGCACTAAAATTTAACGAACTTCCAACTTTTTTTAATTGATATTAGATAATATTTTAGAAATTAGCAATAGTTGACGTATAAATTATATAACATAATCATAAGATCGTGTTAAATTTTGGATGAGTTACGAAATGACAGCTGTCAAAAAATATATGTCAAAAATGGGTCACAGATTTAAACTAATTTAGTTAAACTTAAAAGTGAAGTTTAATGAAGTCCTACAAATTTTTCATTATCCAAATAAAATAAGTACCATGAGTTAACACTTTCCGGATGAGCGGCGGATATATTTGCCATAAGTACTTGATTATTTTAATAGAAGCTGTCAAATGTCAATGTCAGGTTATGAATCTTTGTTTTTGATAAAGCTTTTCTGTTATTCCTGTAGAGGCGCCAATAATGTTACCACGCCATAAAGTCGAAACTAAATTAAATCATAATTCAGTACGTAACAATTTTGCTTGCTCTTCAAGTTTTCCAGTCTGAAACACCTGAAGTGGCATGTATTATTTTATTTTTTCGTTTGAAGATGTAAAACAAGTTTCGGTCGATTCATTTCAATTCATTTTACTCGAGCGCAATTTAATGTGGTATATTTTAAATGCAGCGAATGCGAAAAAGGGTAAGAGGAAATGACGAGGACGTGAGAGAAGAAGGATCAGGAAGATAAGCTGGGAAATGGATGAAAAGTGGAGTGGTGCACGACGAGAGCGTTTCGCAAGGACGATGCTGCAATTAATTCTAAAAAAAAAAATATTAAAAAAAAAACATATAAGGGATGGAAAATCCTTCACGAAGGAGAGGAATGAGCAAATATTAAATATTTTTGTTGGGAAAAAAGTTGAAATGTTTATTACGAATGTGCACTCCGGTATTAGTTTCGCTTTTATCCTATATTTTTTATTTTTAATATATTTCGTGCATAATACGCGGATTAATATGGAAGTAATGAGCGGAAAATGAAAATAAAGTAAAGTGAGATGTGCTCGTTTGCACAGAGTGTTCATTAAATGCGAAGGGAGGATTATTTTTTAGTTATTTTCAAGGAAAAATAAATTTAATCATATTACAATTTTTAAGGGTTTTTCACTTGAAAACTATTTTTTATTTAATCATGCAATTTGTAATCGTGTATTCGAATCAAATGCACATTTTAAAGTAAAACGATTTTTTTAATTGAAATATGTAATTTTTTTAATCGAATTATTCGGAACAAAGCTCAACGAACAATGCAAACACCAATGAGCAAAATTAATTGAAAATGAAATCAGCTTCGATTTGTTGTTGTTGTTTAAATTGTTATGAAATTCCATTAAAATGTATGCCTTTTCACATTTATAAATATTAGATTATCAAATTTTATAAATCAAAACCTTTAATTAAAGTGTATTTTTCTTTCTAAATAATTAAAGCAAAATCTTTAAGGAATAGAAGATTCCAAGAAATAAAACTTCATTAAAGCAGCTGCAGCACAGAAACTAAACTGAACTTTTTTAGCGTTTTAAAGAGTTTTTAATAAATAATGGAAAACCCGCTTTAATTAAGTCTGCCGAAATTTAAAAATGCATATTTCACATACGTGCGATATTTTTATTTTGATAAACTCATCCTGTTCCGCGCGAATTAAAAAAAAAATCCGTAAAAAATTTAGTGAACTAAAATTGAAATTTAATTATTAACAGGGAGGAACGGAATGCATTGCGCCATCCCCTTTTTTTTTTACTTCCACTCTACATACTTAATCAACAGCGCGTTGTGTAATAATTTATAATTAAAATGGGATGAAAAAAGTGTTTTAATTATTTTAAATAATAATTATATTAAATTTTACATTTTTTATTAGTTAATGTGTTTTTATGATTTATTTATGACTTATATATAGTAATTGTGGCGCCTCTACAGAATTAACAAAAAATTTCGATTCGAAAGTTATGTGTAAATGATAAGGCGGATATATTCGCCATGTGTCCGCAAATGGTTAAATATTCCAACTACTGTTAATGAAACTTTTAGTGTGCAGATGGCGTCTTAATCAACAGCGCGTATGTATGCTTAAAATAAGGGAAAAAGTGTTTTAATTATATTTTAAATATAATATTATTAAATTTTACATTTTTTTAATTAATGTGTTTTGATGATTTATTGATGATTTATAAAATATAAGCGTTAAAAACTGAACGAAATGTGGCGTCTCTACAGAATTAACATAAAAGTTCGATTCGAAAGTTATGTGTAAATGATATGGCGGATATATTCGCCATATGTCAGCAAATGATTAAATGTTTCAACTATTGTTAATGAAACTTTCAGTGTATAGATGGCGTTTGGAAATGCAGGATTACATGATAATAATAATAAAAAACAGAGTTGTTTTCAGGAAGCGAATTTCGGTTTGTTTCGTATGTTTAATGTATACCGAAGAAATGTTAATTTGTGTACACGTACGAAACGGCAGTGGCGTAATCGAATTCAGACCTAGTCTGGATCTGATTGGCAATTTTTGATTTCCCTAGACGCCTAATTAAGGCCTCTCGAAAACCACTCGAAATCGACCCTCCGATACTCTTCTCTTTGCTCTCGCTTCTCCATTTCCTCTCTCATCATAGGAAAACAATGGAAACACCAACCCTCTAAGTTATTGATAAACGTCGGTCGATGAATAATAAAACGCGGCTTTCATTAACGGAGTTTGTTCGGTCTGCTCTTAGCTATTCACTCCCAGATTTGATTTACTCTGTATACAATCTCTAAACTTTTACTAAGATTATATAATATGCAAATTAAAGATAAAGCTATGGTTTTCTAATTTCTTGATCACCAATGTTAATTTGAACACGAAATATAAAGCTGTCAAGAATTTTGAACATGAAATATAATGCTGTCAAAAATTTTGAATATGAAATATAAAGCTGTCAAAAATTTTGAATGTGAAATATAAAGCTGTCAAAAAATTTCCGTTTTAACTATTTGACAGTTACGATTTATGTGTTGCACTTAGCTTTCGTGTTAATAGAAGTTAAAGTTTATTTTCTATAAAGAAGAATTGCGGAGAATGCGAGATGTTATTCGGAAAAGCCGAGTGTGATTTATATATTTTCTGCAGATAGAAAAGAGAGGCCATCGAAAGGGAAAGTGGATTTTTCGCTTATCCCTCGCACACACAGTTCGCGTGCATTAGGACTAATGGATCTGGTTTACATCGGGAATCGGATGGGTGGAAACCGTTCGGAAAGGATGGCGAAAATGGGGTGGAAAAAGTGTTGCTCGGCTCGGTTGTTGTAGAGAGTGCATTTTCCGAAATCCCAGCAATCCTGTCTATCGAATATTCGAGGAAATTTATTTAACAATCCCCGTGCATTCGACTGCCAAACCGATAATGCAGGTTGTTTCCTGAAGGGTTGCAAAACCACCCTAAATGATCGAAGAATGGTGGTGGTGGTGCAGCGAATCGTATATTTCGTGCAGCCGACGAAAGCTGCATGCGAGTAATGATCTAAAATGGAAAAACTCTATTTTCATTATGTTTTATATTCAAAAAGTTTTACAGTTTTCATGAAAATTGCAAAAATAATTTAATATATTTTTCATGGAAAAATATTAATATTTTGATGATTTGTAATTATCGAAACTTATATTAGTATTAATTAAATTTTTTGATTTTCAAAATGATTATTACTTGCTGGAAATTACAAAATTTTTCATAATTTTCCTGAAAATATAATGAATAAAAAAACTTTGAAAAATCTTGAAAACACGTTAATTAACTAATTGAATTTTATGATTTTCAAAATCATATAATAAATAAAAAAATGATTAAAATAATCATTAAACAATAACAAGTAATTTACTGCACGTTTTCTTAATTTATTCGGATGATTCTGTTCAAGTTCGGGTTTTAAGAACTCATTAGCGATAACCATGAATTACGACCATCATTTGCGATTATATCGATCCCTTCTTTTTCTTCTTCGTATTCTTCGAGTAATGATAATGTACTTTTTACCGAATCGCAGCATACATTTATCTATTGCTGCATATTCAGCACTTATTTTTTAATGTTAATCGCTTCAAAGATAACATTGAATTTGCTTGCGTAATTATAAACTTTAATTTAGTTTAACTGTCATTTCGCAGTTGCAATTTGTATAATATCAAATGTCATTTGTCACTTTATCTGTCATTGGATTCTATAAATGATAAGTGACAGATAATTGAAATGACAGATGTCATTAAAATTGCATTTGTCATTTAAATGTCAAATGATACTTGACAGTGACATTTAATTAATTATACTAAAAGTACTTACCAATTAAGTATAGTTAATGTTTTCTTAGCAGTAACAGTAACGTAAATGTAATAAATATTATTTTTTTAGTATGTATGCAGGTATTAATGGAAAATGAGTTTCTAAATATGAATCGTTTAAAACTGCGGCTTATCCAGGCATAAATATCCAGTCTATCCGAATCCTAGGTTGGTATAATAAATCCAGGGGCTGCAGCCGGATAAACCGCGAGACAGATTAAAAATGAGGTGGAAGAAATATGGGCTCTGATCCAATTTAAATATAGAAATTGAAAACGGCGCCGGAAAACCGGAAAATACGAATACAGCGTTGCATATATTTTTCCTCCTTCCGGCACGGCGATCGCGAATTTCCCAAGTTGCTTATCCTATCTAAAAAAAAAAAACTAAAAACGTTGCCGAAGATTGCGTTTTTTTTTTATTCCTGAAGGTGGACAGGAAATACCTTTAGGGTGGGTGGTTGAAAAAGCGAGGGTGAAAGTGCGAAAAATCTCCACGCCGGAGATTACGACCTACTACCCCCCATTTAAATATATTAGGGCTGCAGATATACTTTAAATTTTGAAGGGGGATGGAGAAAAAAAAACCGCAGTGTTTGTGTTGGAAGAGAATCCTTCGCGTCGAGGCAAAAATAAAATATAATCCCGGTGATTTCAGCCTTTAATAATCCTCCCTCGTCCGTCCTGGGAGCTCTTAATGTGGGAGGCTTTGCTGCGGTTTTTTTTCTGTTGTTCTTGTTTTATTTTTATTTTGGACTTTACTTTTTCTCGCGAAAAAAAAATAAAATATTGCGTCGAAGAAAGAGGATTTTGATGTAAAGAATAACAGCAGAGAAAGTTTTAGAAGTTTTTTTTGATATTTTTACGTAAATATTTAAAATATGTATTATTTTTCACAGAAAGAAAATTCTGGTTGTAAATGCTGTTATATTTTTAATTATTTATTGTAAAAATATTTAGAAAAGTAAAATGAAAAATTGGAAGTGGAAATGCAATAATTTTGATTTAATTATAATTGTTAAATAATGATGTTATGGAAAATAAAGAAAATTATGTTGAGGAAAATACGAGAGAAATATTAAAGTTCAAAGTAGAAATAGTTTTTCTTCTTATAATAAATTTGATTTTCCTAAATTATTAAATAATTGATTGTAATTGTTAAATAATTAATAAGAAAAGTGCATGGAAAATGGAGGAAAAATGTGTTTCAGACAAAAAGAAAATAGGAGAGAAATATTGATATTTAAAGTGGAAATAGTTTTTCTTCTTATAATAATTTTTACTTTTATAAATTATTGAATAATTAATTGTAATGTTAAAGAAATGGTGCAAATTATGTCGAGGAAAATGTGTTTCAAAGGAAAAGATAATAGGAGATAAATATTAAAGTTCAGAGTGGAAATAGTGTTTTTTTCTACAATAAATTTTACTTTCCTAAATTATTAAATAATTGATTGTAATTGTTAAATAATCAATAAGAAAAGTGCATGGAAAATGGAGAAAATTATGTTGAGGAAAAAGTGTTTGAGAGAAAAGGAAAATGGGAGACAAATATTAAAGTTCAAAGTGGAAATCGTGTTTCTTGCTACAATAAATATTACTTTCCTAAATTATTAAATAATTGAGTGTAATGTGAAAAAGTGCATGGAAAATAGAGAAAATTATTATTGAAGGAAATATCTGAAAAATCAAGAAAATTATGTTTCAGTGAAAAGCGAAATATTAAATTGCAGGATGGAAAATCTTAAATTAATAAATAATTAATTGTAATTGTTGAATATTGAACAAGTAAAGTGCTTGGATGAAAGAGAAAATTATGTTGAGGAAAATAGGAGAGAAATATTAAAGTTCAAAGTGGAAATAGATTTTCTTGTTACAATAAATTTTATTTTCCTAAATTATTAAATAATTGATTGTAATTGTTAAATATTGAATAGGAAAATTACATGGAAAATGGTGCAAATTATGTTGAGGAAAATGTGTTTCAGAGAAAAAGAAAATATAATAAATTTCAAAGTGGAAATAATGTTTCTTGCTACAATAAATTTTACTTTCCTATATTATTAAATAATTGAGAGTAATGTGGAAATATTAAATAGTGAATAGCAAAAATGTCTGGAAAATTTAAGAAAATTGTGTTTCAATGAAAAGCGAAGTATTAAATTTCAAGATGGAAAATCCTAAATTAATAAATAATTAATTAATTGTAATTGATGAATATTGAACAAGTAAAGTGCATGGATGAAAGAGAAAATTGTGTTGAAGAAAATGTGTTTCAGGGAAAATGAAAATATGAGACTAATATTAAAGTTTAAGGAGGAAAAACTTTTTTTAGTAAAAAAAAATGTACTTTACTAAATTAATAAGTAATTGATTGTAATTGTTAAATAGATAAAATGCATGGAAAATAAGGAAAATATGAAATATTAATTTTCCGAGTGGAAATAAATATTACTTTATTTATTATTTTTGTTAAATAATCGACTGCAAAAATATGGAAAATTTACTATTTCTGTTTACAATTAATTTTACTTAACTAAAATATTACATAATTGATTGTAATTGTTAAATAATGACGTGGAAAATAGACGAAATTATGTTGAAAGATATATGCAAATATTAAGTAGTGAATAGGAAAAAAAAGAGTAGTATTAAAGTTTAGGGAGGAAAAACTTTTTTTGTGTAAAAATGTACTTCACTAAATTAATAAGTAATTAATTGTAATTGTTAAATAATCAACAGATAAAGTGCATGGAAAATAAGGTAAATTATGTTGAAGAAAATAGGTTTAAGGAAAATATGAAAGAAATATTAATTTCCAGAGTGGAAATAAATATTACTTTTGTATAATCAACTGCAAAAATGTAGAAAAAAAATGAAGAAATATGAAAATTTACTATTTCTGTTTACAATTATTTTTTCTTACATAATTGATTGTAAGTGTTAAATAATGTCGTGGAAAAGTGCATTGAAAATAGAGAAAATTATGTTGAATGAAGAAAAAAGAGTAATATTAAAGTTTAGACAGGAAAAACTTTTTTTGAGTAAAATTGTACTTTACTAAAATGAAAATTATTTTGAAGAAAATATATTTCAGGAAAATATGAGGAAAATCTAATATAATTTTCTAATTTTTATATATGTTGTTATATTTCACTGCACGAATTTTGTAAAATTAATGTGGTAATCCATTCATATTATAATTATACATAAAAAAAAATATAATTTACAAAAGATTAATTAATTACATAACACATTTTCTGAATACTATTATTTTTTTTTGTTATCCTCCAAATTTATATTTTGTATTGAAATTAATGTTATTTTATTATTTTTAAATGTTTTAATTATAGTTTTTCATACATTTAATATATAAATTATGATTACGTAATATTTCTTCAATTTGTATTGAAATTAACACATTTTCATATTATATCGAAATACGTATTATTACATTTGAAATTTATCATTTGCTTATTTACATAATATTTCATTCAAATAAATCAAAATTATCGTATATTTCATATAATGTAAATTATTATCGATAAAATTAATAATTTATACACATTTTTCTGTACTGAAATACAATTTGCGGAATTTGTAATTTAATTATTCAAATACGTTGAGTGAATGGTTGAATTGATATTGGCGATTTGTAATTATTTGCGGCGTTAAAAATATAACCAGTATTGCAGTATTTGAATGGTTATGGTTCTAATAACAATAGAAAATAATGTGTTTGCTATTACATAATTCCACGAACGTATCAACCTTAATTATCGATAGAGCGGAATTATTAATTTGAAATTAATATTCATTATAATTAATGACGGCGAACCAGCTGAATCGAATTGTTTATTTATCAGGTTTCATCCGGTTTGATGCACAGCTTCCGGCAAACGCGCAATTTATAAATTTGTGTAAATTCAAAAACTTTCGAAGACGTAAAATTTAATTATTGGATTATTGTAAATATCACAAATTTTGTCTTCAATTTGATGATGATTAGCTTTAGTTGTTATCGAGTAATTAAAGATTATGTGAAGATGTGAATTATATAATCAAAAAAATTGTTGTATCTGACGTATTGATTATCATTACTTAATGTAAATATGTTAAAATCAAAATTTGTAAATTGTTTAGAAATATATAAAATTTGTGTTATTTTTTAATGATTAAAATTTGGAATTACGTAAATCTAAACTATTGATTAATCATTGATTTTTTTGTTACAAATGTGTATTTTTAATGGAATGATATTTGGATTTTGTAACTTATTTTTTTTGTAAAATAAAATGCGATACGCAGCAGCATCCATAAATCTTGGTGGCAAAACGGCACGGATCACGGATCGCCTCTGTATATAAATAGTAAATAGTAGTTTCTATATTTATTGCGCCATTTAAATGGAAATGCGGTCTTCCTCCCTCTTGGTAACACTATGAAATTGAAAATGTGAACTCGCTGCGAAGAGTTTATTGAAAGCAAAAAAAAAAAGATTATATAAAATAGGGCACATCTCCGGCTGTCTATGCTATTTTATATTGGCCGGAGATTTAGACCCCATCTGCTTTATTCTTCCTGTTTCGCCACTGATTTCGTGCATCCTTCTTCAACCATTCCAGAAGGACCCTCATCCACATCCTTGACAATTTACACGCAGCATATTGCGTTCGCTACATATTATAATATCATCGAAATTTGAATAATGCTCTGCTTCGTTTCCTCAATAAATTTAATTGATCTTTTCGCGTATAAACAGCTTTGTTTGCGTTGTTTATGATGTTAAGGCCTTTTAACTATACTTGCATAAGATTGTCTTCATTTTAAACTAAGTGTTAATATTTTATTAGTAAATAATTCAATTAATATTTTCATTAAAAAAATAAATTTATGTTTTCTAAAAATGTTAATTTATTAATTAAAATTACAAGAATCCATTATATCCAGAAATTTTAACAATTCTCAAGAATCTTCCAATAATTTGGATTTAATTATTTCATTTTGGAATTTAATGAAATAAATTTTTAATTGGAAAATTATTATATTTGATTATTGAATCGTTTAAATATTTTAGAAATATTTGAACTTTAAACTAAAAGTTAATAATTTATTTGTAAATAGTTTAAATAATATTTTTATTAATAAACAAATTTATGTGTGTTCATAATGTTACGTAATTTATTAATTATGATTACAAGAATGCCATAAAATCTAGAAATTTTTAATAATTCTCAATAATTTTACAAAATCCAGTGATTAGTTTAAGACGAAGAAAATATTATATAAATTAAGAAATAAGAAAATTTTTTTAAATTTATTAAAATATATCTGAGAGTAAAAATGATAAAATATGTTCGAAAATCGAAATGCAGCTGCAGCGAATCGCGAGTTTTCGTAACTTTATTGTTTATCGTTTTAGAACCGCTGTGACGCGACGATCGGGCATTTTCGCAATTTCATAAAAGAACACCTGTTTGTTAAATGAACACCTGCGTTGATAACAGATATTTTTATGAGGCGATTTTACCGATAATTGCATTAAAATTTATTTAAGAATTAAAATTATAAATGAAAACGTATAAAATGTGATTTAGCTATAATTATTTCGTTTTAGAATTTATTGTAATAACCTTTTAATTAGTAAATTTTATTTAAATATGAAAACTATTATATTTCATTATTTAATCGTTTAAATATGTTAGAATAATTTCAAATTTAAACTAAAATTTAATAATTTATTAGTAAATAGTTTAATTAATATTTTCATTAATAATCAAATTTATATATTCTCAAAATATTGCTTAATTTATTAATTCATTTCATGAAGATTCTATTATACCTAGAAATTTTAACAATTCTTAAGAATTTTACAATATTTAATGATTAATTATAATATTTAATAATAAATTAAGAAAAAAGAAAAGTTTGTTACTTTTTTAAATTTATTAAAATATATCTGAGGGTGAAAATGATAAAATATGTTCGAAAATCGAAATGCAGCTGCAGCTGTAGCGAATCGCAAGTTTTCGTAACTTTATTGTTTATCGTTTTAGTACCGCTGTGACGCGACGATCGGGCATTTTCGCAATTTCATAAAAGAACACCTGTTTGTTAAATGAACACCTGCGTTGATAACAGATATTTTTATGAGGCGATTTTACCGATATTTGCATTAAAATTTATTTAAGAATTAAAATTATAAATAAAAACGTATAAAATGTGATTTAGCTATAATTATTTCGTTTTAGAATTTATTGTAATAACATTTTAATTAGTAAATTTTATTTAAATATGAAAACTATTATATTTGATTATTTAATCGTTTAAATATGTTAGAATAATTTCAAATTTAAACTAAAATTTAATAATTTATTAGTAAATAGTTTAATTAATATTTTCATTAATAATCAAATTTATATATTCTCAAAATATTGCTTAATTTATTAATTAATTTCATGAAGATTCTATTATACCTAGAAATTTTAACAATTCTTAAGAATTTTACAATATTTAATGATTAATTTAAGATGAAGAAAATAATATATAAATTAAGAAAAAAGAAAAGTTTGTTACTTTTTTAAATTTATTAAAATATATCTGAGAGTGAAAATGATAAAATATGTTCGAAAATCGAAATGCAGCTGTAGCGAATCGCGAGTTTTCGTAACTTTATTGTTTATCGTTTTAGTACTGCTGTGACGCGACGATCGGGCATTTTCGCAATTTCATAAAAGAACACCTGTTTGTTAAATGAACACCTGCGTTGATAACAGATATTTTATGAGGCGATTTTACCGATATTTGCATTAAAATTTATTTAAGAATTAAAATTATAAATAAAAACGTATAAAATGTGATTTTGCTATAATTATTTCGTTTTAGAATTTATTGTAATAACATTTTAATTAGTAAATTTTATTTAAATATGAAAACTATAATATTTGATTATTTAATCGTTTAAATATGTTAGAATAATTTCAAATTTAAACTAAAATTTAATAATTTATTAGTAAATAGTTTAATTAATATTTTCATTAATAATCAAATTTATATATTCTCAAAATATTGCTTAATTTATTAATTAATTTCATGAAGATTCTATTATACCTAGAAATTTTAACAATTCTTAAGAATTTTACAATATTTAATGATTAATTATAATATTTAATAATAAATTAAGAAAAAAGAAAAGTTTGTTACTTTTTTAAATTTATTAAAATTTATCTGAGGGTGAAAATGATAAAATATGTTCGAAAATCGAAATGCAGCTGCAGCTGTAGCGAATCGCGAGTTTTCGTAACTTTATTGTTTATCGTTTTAGAACTGCTGTGATACGAAGATCGGGGATTTTCGTAAACACGTAAATGAACAATTTTTTCCATTTTTTCTTTGCTTTATTACTCGAAAATTATATAAGTTTTCTATTTTTTTTTTCTTGTTGAATAAAGAAGAAAAAAACTTTAGTTTTCGTAAACTGGAGACTGTTAGCTTATATTTAGATTCTAAAATTGTCTGAAATTTTCCACATTTTTACTAGAATTTTACGAAATTTTGTTAAAATCACGTTTTTAGTTTTTCTCATTTTTTGTTGTTTCATTACTCGAAATTTATATAAGTTTTCTATTTTTTTCTTCTTGTTGAATAAAGAGAAAAAACCTTGTTTTTATCGAAAGTCGAGAAAATTGGTTTGTCTGCTACTAATAATGCAATTATTTTGAAATTTTTCAATTAGTTTTATGAAATAATTATTGTTCGAGCAAGGAAAATATATTGCACGTAAATGAACACCTGTTTTTTTTAATGAATACCTGCAATGATAACAGATATTTTTATGAGACCAATATTTGCATTAAAATTTATTTAAGAATTAAAATTATAAATAAAAACGTATAAAATGTGATTTAGCTATAATTATTTCGTTTTAGAATTTATTGTAATAACCTTTTAATTAGGAGATTTTATTTAAATATTTTAGAATTATTTCAAATTCCTTACTTTAAAGTAAAAGTTATTAATTTAAACAAATTTGTGTACTCTCAAAATGTTGCTTAATTTATTAATGAATTTCATGAAGATTCTATTATATCCAGAAATTTTAACAATTCTCAAGAATTTTGCAAAATCCAGCAATTAGTTTAAAACGAAGAAAATAATATATATAAATTAAGAAAAACTCATTTCAACTTGATTCAAAGTTTTCTTTGTATAATCTGAATATTCTCCATATTCTTACATATCTTTTCATTTAGGAAAATTATATAACAATTTGTTACGTTTTTAAATTTATTAAAATGTTTCTAAGAGTGAAAATGATATTTCATTGTTTTTCGTTTTAAAACCGCTGTGTTTCATTGTGACGCGACGATCGGGAATTTTTGAAACCGCATAAATCAACACCTGTTTTTTCTGCATTGATAACAAATATTTTTATGAGACGATTTTTCAAAAATTTGCCAATATTTGCATTAAAATTTTTCTAAAAGTAAAAATTTATAAAATGACATTTTTCTTTAATTATTTCAATTATTCGTTTTGGAATTTAATGTAATAACTTTTTAATTCGTAAATTTAATTTAAATATGAAAATTATTGAATCGTTTAATTATTTTAGAATTATTTCAAATTCCTTACTTTAAACCAAAAGTAAATAATGTATTAGTAAATAGTTTAAATTAATATTTTCATTAATAAACAAATTTAAGTATTCTCAAAATGTTGCTTAATTATTAATGAATTTCATGAAAATTCTTTTATATCTAGAAATTTTAAGAATTTTCAAAAATTTTGCAAAATCCAGCGATTAGTTTATGATGAAGAAAATAATAAATAAATTGTGGTTTACTTTTAATTATTTTTTTTAATCATTTTGGAATTCAATCTAATAACTTTTTAATTATTAAATTTCATTTAAATATGAAAATTATTATATTTTATTAATGAATCGTTTAAATATTTCAGAATTATTTAAAATTCTATCAAATAATATTTATATTTTTATGTAAATAAAAGTAAAGATTCCGAAGTATAAACACTCGCATTACATCCGTGAAGTTCACGATTATATAATATTTAATTTAAATTCATGCATTTTCTTTATTCAATGTATATTTAAGAATATTATATTATAAGGTGATTTTTGAATAATTTTATTTTAGCTACAAAATCTGCAGCTGCAAATGAATCATCGCGACTAGGCGAATCGGGAGTTTTCGTACTTTTATTGTTTAACGTTTTAGAACCGCTGTGACGCGACGATCGGGAATTTTCGTAATCGCATAAAAGAACATCTGTTAATTTAAATGAACACCTGCATTGATAAGAGATATTTTTATGACATGATTTTACGAAAATTTTCCAATATTTGCATTAAAATTTATCTAAAAGTAAAAATGATAAATAAAAACGTACAAAACATAATTATTTCAATTAATCGTTTTATAATTTTTAATTCATAAATTTCATTTAATTATGAAAATTATTATATTATATTAATAAAGAAAAACGTACAATTATTTTTTTTCATTCACAAATATTATACAACAATTCGTTAAACTCATAATTGGACTGTTCTCCGGTTAAACAAGGCTATTTATTTATTTTTTCATGAGATGGTTGGAGTTTGAGGATTTGAAGCGGGTTTCTAGTTTTAATTAAATTAGCGGATTTCCGAAATTATGCGGCCATAATTCAACTCGGGTTTGCGCCATTATGAAAATGCAATTTCATAATTTCGAAGGCGCGCGCGCGTCTCTTTCTCTCTCCTCCTTTCATTACGATTAAACCAATGCAGAGATTTAATTAACTTCATAACCATATGCTTATGAAAACAGAAATGTTGCAGAGGTTTTCACTCTTTTGTACCTCTTTTATAATTGAGAATTTACAAATTTAAACTCAGTTTAAAGTTGAAAGTCTCACCTTTCCAATGAGTCTAATGGCATCATTCGTCTGCTATGAGCGAAAAGTGTCAACTTTCAATGAAAACTGAAGGTTTTTTCTTCTTTATTCAACAAGAAAAAAAAATGAAAAACTTATATAATTTTCGAGTTATGAAGCAAAAAAAAGCAAAAACTAAAAACGTGATTTTAACAAAATTTCAGTAAAAATGTAAAAAAAAATCAGACAATTTTAGAATCTAAACAGTCTCCACGACTACGTAAGATGATATAATAATTCAATAAAAATTATAAACTAGAAATCGTGACTTTACATTTAGAAATTACCAATATTTTGTTGGAATCTTATTAAAATCGCAGTACGATTTTCCTTAATAATTTGAAAAATAATAGACTTTTTATTATTTTATTGCATGCTATATAATAAACGTTATAATTTGATGAATTTTCTGTTTTATATACATTTTTGCATAATTACTAAAAAATAATCTTATTGAATTGAAAAAGTTAATTACATTAAAAAAATAAAGCTAAAATTCTCACCTTTCCAACGAATCTACTAATATATTCATGTTCTCATTCATTCATCTGCTACGAGCTGTGAAACGTGTTGATGCTGAAAATGCACCGTCTTCACGTTACATTTAATTTCAGGAAAACCACACAGGATAATTACATAATTCTACACGAATCTTAAACTGGAGACTGTTAAAATTGTCTGAAAATTTACGAACTGCAATTTTGCTAAATTTTGTTAAAATCACGTTTTTAGTTTATACCATTTTTTTTTGCTTCATTATTCGAAAATCATATGTTTTCTATTTTTTTTCTTGTTGAATAATATGTTGAAAGTCGAGAAAATTGTTGAAATTATCATTTTTTTCAACTACAGCTACTAATAATGCAATTATTTTGAAATTTTTCAATTAGTTTTATGAAATAATTATTGTTTGAGGAAAGAAAAAAAATAATAAAGTATTCACGTTACATTTAATTTTAGTAAATTAAGATTCTAAAATTGTCTGAAAATTTTCGACATTCTTTTCCCAATTTTTTTTTGCTTCATTACTAGAAAATTATATAAGTTTTCTATTTTTTTTTGTTGAATAAACCTTTAGTTTTTATTGAAAGTCGAGAAAATTGTTGAAATTATCATTTTTTTCAACTACAACTATTGGTTTGTCTGCTACTAAAAATATAATTATTTTGAAATTTTTTAATTAGTTTTCTATTATTTTTCTTGGTAAATAAAAAAGAAGAAATCTTCAGTTTTTTTGAAAATGAGCTATTGGTTTATCTGTTACTATTGCTATTATTATGAAATTTTTCTATTAGTTTTATGTTATGAAACAATTATTGCTCGAGGTAGGAAAAAAAATGTATTGCTGCTATCTTAAAAGGAAACGGAAATAAAGTATTTGCATTTCCTGGTTGGAGTTGAATGAGAGAATATAAAAAGAAGAAGGTGAAATGGTGAGATAGAGGATTGAGGGTGCAGGAAAAGAAGGAATGTATAAATAACGGGGGCCAGCTGATAAGATTACCTCCATACATCACCTTTATTGTTGCATCATAACTTACATTATGCGCTCGTATATATTACACGTATGAGTGGGGAAGCAGCGGTGGTTGTGGCCTCTATGCCTAGGTTGGATGGTGGTGGTGGTGGTTGTTACATTCACCAAAAATTGATGAACGCACAACACACACACACATAAACATATATCTATACATGCACGCCATAATACGAGTGTGTCTGTGGAAATTCATGTATTTGGGGTTGAATCCAGGCTTAGCCTTGCATTCATATTTTAAATATTCGCGCCCCTACAAACGCGAAACACGTTCCCAATTTACGAGAAGATATTGCTTGTTATTTAATACTTATTCTTTATTGCAACGAAGAACAAGCTTCACTTAACATGTCAAAACTTGTACATTATAGCAGCAATTACCGTAACATTTTCTTTATTACATAATAAAGTTTATTGATTTCCGAAGGTGCACAAATGAAAATAAACGAAATTTATGTTACATAAAACATTTTACACATTATTTATTTATTTATAATATTTTTAGAGATTTTTGATTTTTTTTCTGAGTTATGAATGAATGAAAATTGTTTTGTTACTACAAACAAGAAGGAAATTGGTATGTGAAACGCGTATGTGCAGCGCGGAGTATGATAATCTGGTTATGTATAATGTATTTTCTGTTCGGCGCTGCAACGATTTATGTCACTCCAGTTGATAATGCAGTTACGCAACTCAAGTCCCCGGCGCTTAATATGTATATATGATTATTAGGCTTCCTCGCCGCTTTCCGAAACAGGATTAGAGTAAATCCTTCATGCGGGATAAGTAAATATTATCCGCAATTTTCCGCTGTTCCCGCACTTATTGGATATGCACGATATTCTAATTTTTTTTTTATCAAACGTAAATCTTTTATTTTATTTCAATTTTAAATCCAAATCTCTGATTTATATTTTTATTTATTAAAAGCATTCATAAGAATTTTATAAAAAAAATAGGAAAAAAAAATTACAAATTATTTCGTATTACGCAAAGTTTTACAGTTAAATTTGTAATCTTATTACAAGAAAACTTATAAATTAATTGTAAAGATATTTACTATAATACTAGACTATTTCTGTAGTTTAATAACTGCTGGTTACTCTGTTTTCAAAGTACTTGACAAGTATCAAGTATATAGTCAATACATTTTTAATGATTTATATATTATAAAAATTTATAGTTTTTCAAGTTTGTAAAAAGTCCCATTTACATGTACTTTGCAACTTACTTGTCAAGTATCAAATTTTCATATTTAATGATTCAATTAGAGTTTCTTGAGTAATTAAATAAAAAGTGAAGACTTATTACTTATAATACTAAAAATTTTGATATTTATACAAACTTAATTCTGTGTAAACTTTAATAAATATTTGTAGTTTTTCAAAGCTGTAAAATTTTCTATTTACATGTACTTTGCAACTTATTTGTCAAGTATCAAATTTTCATATTTAATGATTCAATTAGCATGTGTATTTTTTGAGTAATTATTTAATTAAACGTGAAGATGTGAAATTGCACACATTACCATTACTTTTTATGTAATTAATAAAATGCATGAAATGTTTTAAAATGTTTATTAATTACTTAATTTCTTGTTTTATAAATGTGCGTGCAGTATGGATGACTTAATTAAATTTTACATTTGCTGTACAATGAAAAGAAATACTTGTATAACAATGGTTCCAGTTTGAATGCAACTGATTGTGGAATAATATATGCACTATTGTTTGATGATTAATTGCATTTGGAATGAAAACAATGCGATTGTATATAAACAAAGTCGTCATGTTGGTAATTCCAATTGGAAGCTTGATTAATGGTTTCGATAGCTGAAAACGCGACACTCTGAACTTTAAATATTTGTGTTTATGAAGTGGTCACTCTTTAAACTTTATTTACAAAACGAAATATTTGATTGAGATTTACTTTCTGTTCTTTTTAGTGTAAGTGCATGCACGATCGTGTTGGGGGTTGTTTGTTTGAAGAGGACGTTTCGGGGATGGGATGTTCATCGGTGGTTGTTAATCTATGCAATTCTGTTGCAGGTTTGTTGGTGATCGCGCAGAGTGGTAATGGAGGCGTGAATTGAGGTCACACCAGAGACATGAGGTAATAGCAGCAACGGAGGGGTGGGTTGAACGAATCGAGTGGATGCGTGAGAATGACAATGCGTTTGAGCCGCGGTGGGTCCCGCAGGACTATACTCTGCGCCGTGTTCCTGCTGCTCGTCCTGGTGATGATCCTGCGACTGGGCATACTCTGCTACACGGAGGAAGAGCTTCCAGCCATGGTCACGGCCGACAAGTACATTCTGGATGGAGAGAACAAGAAGTACCATTACAATAGGGATATGCCCTTGATTTTTATTGGAGGAGTGCCCAGATCCGGAACGACGTTGATGAGGGCCATGCTCGATGCTCATCCCGATATAAGGTAAACTTATTTAACTAAGAAAAAGAATAACAATTTTGTTCTGTCTATTTTTTAAATTTATAAAAAAAATACTTGGTACTTGGCAAGTATCAAGTATACTTTTTGGTTTTTCATAGTTGCAAAAAAAATAAAATACACTTACAAAATTTGGTAATTGCATATACTTTGAATCTTACTTGTCAAGTATCAAATATAATAAATAAATAAAACTTTCTTAAAAATGTCAATACTGTTGCTATACTTTGCACCTTACTTGACAAGTATCAAATATACTAAATGAACAATAATATATATTAAAATATCAAGTTTTTCATAAGGTAAAATAATAAATTGCGGTTTTCAATTACATATATTTTTACATCTTACTTGTCAAGTATCGAATATAGTAAAAGAATTTATTAAATACTAAATTATGCATTATTAATTAAAATTTGGATCTTTTTATGTAGTGAAATAATAATTTGCATTTAAAAAACTTTTTGATTACTTCTTATTTGTCAAGTATCGAAAATAGTCGATTTTTTTGTTAAATACTAAAATATATATCTGTATTTATAATTTGAAGTTTTTCATGAGGTAAACTAATAAAGTTGTCAATTACATACACTTTGCATGTTACTCGTCAAGTATCGTGTTCTTACGATTTTAGGAGATAATAACTTTTTGAATAAAATCCTGACAATGTTGATTACGTAAACAAAGTGATGCGATGATTTAGAGTTTACGGAGGGGATTAAAAATAGTCTGGCTTAAGTTGAATGAATCATAGCCAAAGCTGAAGTTACAGTTTTCCACCAAAAGATTGAGCAAGTTTTGTGAGGAGCATCGGAAACGAAACTTTGGGACCACTTTGCATGCATTAAGCATCTTCGCCAGAAACAATAAACAAATTCCATTTGTCTCGTTAAGCCTTGCGTAACAAAGTTGCGTCGTTCTAATTAAAGTCTCCTCGCATGAAACGCGATTAATTAAACGATAACAATGTCGAGTTAAGACCAACATTTATTTTCGTACACGCAAAAGAATTGAAAGCGAAACCAAAAATTCTTAATGCAAATTAATATCGCATACGAAACTTTAGGGAGAAGCGAAGAAGTGGAAGCTTAATGCACTTCGAAATTCAATGAGATTATGAGAGTGGAAAGTTTACTTCTGAAACTAATCATGCGCGAAGAATAATGCAGTTGCATTGAAATGTTACGTAACTAGCTGAAGTTGCATTTTTTTTTCCGCCAATTTTCCATGTAAATACGTAAAAAAAATTCCGGTTGGCTCGACCAAACCTGCTGCTCTTCAGGGACGTGCATGGAATTGGAAAAATGTAAATGTATTTTTTTTTATTCTATATTTTTCATTTCCTTCTTTGCGAAAAAAAAGTAATTGAATCGAGAAATTAGAGCTTGTTTGAAAATGTAATTTTACATCATAATTTTTTCTGAAAATTAATTTAAATATTAATTTCAGGATATATGAATTTGCTTAAATTAAGTCATTGAAAAAATTAAATTTTAAGTAATGTTTATTACTTAAAGTTAAGCAAGTCCATTTTTATGGATGGACTACCAAATTATAAATTGAATCTTTATATAAATATGTATAATATCAAACATACTAGAAATTACTTTAATTTTTTTATGATTTTATTTTATTTCTTAATATTCAAACCAAAATAGAATAAAAACAATACTTTGTATATAAGATTTGTTGCATATTGAAATGTAATGTGCGATTTGTATTAATCCACCTGACTTCCGAAAGTCCTGCTTCGCTCCTCTTTCTCTCATGAGGATTTTATCTCAATTCCGTCGAGCTTCCAAGTTTTCCATACAAAAGTGTTACAGACTCGGAGCGGCGCGAATAATGCATAACTTTATTGTTGGAAAGTTGGAAAACCGTTTAGACGATTCTCCTCTTCTTCGTGAGGCTTCGAGCAAGGATCTGAATACCGACTTTATCGTGTCGTAAAAGATGAGAAGCAAAGAGAAAAAAGATGCGAATAAGTTTACTTGTCTTTAGAAGTCTTTGTCGCTAGAATCGAATCTTTAATTTGTGTTCAATTAGGTAACAAATGAAATTTTAGTTAAAAATTTCTAGATTTCAACTAAATGTCCATAATTTATTTGTTCACTCTAACGTACATGATGTTCGAATGCGTACTCTTAAGTTGAAGTTTAACATTTTTTTTTTATAAAAAATAGGTGTATATTTATTTTAAATTGATGATTTGAATAGAAATGTATTAAGTTTAGTATATTTATATTAAAAATAAGTTAAATTTTTATATTTATGTCCATAATTTATATTTTAATTGACACACGATGGGTTTAAATATTGGCGGGAAAGATTCATATCCGGGTGAGTTTTCAGGACGCGAAACTAGAATTATTGGTCGTAAATTTTACTTTGTCGCTGGATAAATAGTGGAACAGTTTATCGACGTTTTTTTCCAGCTTCACGTTTCGTTATATAATTAAGATTTACTGCTGCTTAGCAATATTTCATATTCTACGAATATTTTTTATGGAAATCTTCAAAATATTTAATTTATATACAGTTAGTCGTTGTATTACGTTAACTTATGTTTATATAATAGATTTGATTAGTAAAATTTTCATATTAAACAAGTAAAAAAAATAAAATTTTAATTATTTAATGATCTTTTTAAATATTTTTTACAATTTTTCTAAAAGGAAAAAAATTAACTACAGGATATTACTGTAATTTGTTAAAATTAAGATTTTTTTTTGTTCACGTTAACGTACATGATTGCTCGAAATAACGTACTCCAAGTTCATACGAACGTACAAAAACTTTAAAAAATCAAATATCACGTTATTACTGGATTAAAAACGTATATTAAAAAAACAAACTTGGAATCTGAGCCTAGGGATTTAATGAACCATTAAGTTGGCTTATTCATAAAAGGGATTTTTTCTCCCTTTATGCTCCGACGAAATTTTTATTTTATTTTTTTTGATTATATTATGATATAAAACCTCGTTAGGCGTTTCATCCCCTCCGGTGTTGTCGATTTTTCTTTGGCTTCTTTCGCTCCTCTGGGCTCGAAAAGCGCGAAGAAAAAGACGAAAAAATAATAATAGTGGAATATTTTTTGAGAGGGAAAAAAAAATGAGTGTGTATACATTTGAACTCAGTATACACTAACTTTCCCCTTGTCGACTGTTCGGTTCTCTTGATAAATCTTTATATTTTTCTTCTCTGCTTTCGGTGAAGATGTTTTGATTAAATTTTCCTACCTTGAGTTACATTAAAATATCTTACGTCAGACGCAGACCTTTTTTAGTATACATAACACAACCAAACCTCACCTTTTCGTTTGAAATTTTTATTTCTCTTTACAGAAAACGTAATTTTTTCAATTATTTTTTATATATTTCTTCAATCATTTTTTATAACTTAAAAATATTTTGAAAGATTAGATTAAAAGACTTTTCAAAAATTATATACAAAATTACATTTTTCATTACTCGAAAACATCCATAATTATCAAGGATCACAAAGCAAAATTAAATTTCTCATTAAAAAATAAATTATTAAGGACTTTCAAGGTTCAAAATGCAAAAGTAAATTTTTCATCATTCAAAAATATCTGTGATTATCAAGGATTTTCAAGGATCACAATGCAAAACTAAATTATGCAAATATTAAAAAATGAACATTCAATGTGAAATGTGGTAAATGTAAATATTACACTTTTCCAGCGAACGCAATTGCCCGGAATTGCTGAATCCGCAAGTTTATTGCTCAAATGACAGGAGCAATTAAATCTGGATGAAATGATAAATCTGCAAATTTATTCCAGCCCCATACGCATCCACACATTCAGTTCTGCTTTTCAAATGCAATGTTTTGTACATTTATTCTCAACTATCGTTTAAAATTTCATTTAAAAAAAAATACTAAGTATGAAATTAACTAATTAAATAAATTAATAAAATAGGATTAGTATTTCTGTAACAAGGTTTAAAAAAAAATGTAAGAATTTCTGTGTGTATTTTTTTAGGAATTAAATTATGTAATTAATTAAATGCAACGTGGAAAATGAATTAAATAAGGGAAGGGAAAGGGCCCAAAGGATGGAAGCTGTTTGGGTCTTGTGTGCTGAAGAAAAACAGATGGAAAGGGTGGATTTATAAATAAGGTATTTTAATATAAGTAAAGGTAGGGAAAATTTAATCAAAACATCTGCTTTAAAAGCAGAAAAGATGAATTCAGGATAATATTATCATTTTTGTAGACCCTACATTTTTCAAAATATGAAAAAAAAATTCTTATGAAAATATTTTTGTAATATTGCAAGTTATATTTTTATTAATCAAAGTTATTAAAAATACTTGAGATTCATGGGTGCATTTATATAAAAAAAAGTTGGGTACGTTTGTGTGAAAATCATGTACGTTAGTGCGAACAAATTAAATTATTTTACATTCTTTTTAAATATTTTTTTTTTAAAGAATTGATCTGTTAATAAAGAACATTATAATAAAAGTTTTTGTGAAGACAGAAAATTTTATGTTTCAGTTCCTGAAAAAGAAATATTTTTTGTAGCAATCATGAATAATTCCATCAAACAGTATTTGTCTTGAAGATACGTTGATGTTATATAGAAAGAAGTAGACTTATATTCATGCGAAGACGTACATATTTTATTCCTTTCTTTTTCCTCATCCATTTCCACCGAGGTTCAGTGACAGCCGATATTCTTTGTTTATTTAGAACTTTCTCAAACAAGCTGAAGGAAAACACGTCTGCTTCCAATGATTTATACAAGATAAAGAAATAACTGAAAACGTTTGAAAGTGGATGTATTTTTTTTTATTAGAAAATTATTACTTTTTTTTTTACTGAAATTTATTGATCGCTAGCGTATTCAATGCACGATCGGCAAAATGCAATATCAAAGGAACATGTCGTAACTAGTGCCATTAATATCGCAACGAAATATTTCCCCCAAACGATATCTTATTGCAGAAGGATTTCTTTATTTATTTTTCTTTAATATGTTTTATATTTCTGACCGTCTTAAAAGGTTTTCGTATCTATATACGTTTACGTACTTCTTGCTCATACAAATGCGGGAGCTTTTTCAAAAGGAATATCGTAAAATTCTTTTTAAAACGATTTACCAATTTAAGTAAGTGCTGACGTTTTTTTTTTACTATGAAATTATGTGATGATTTTTCTCAATTTTATAATTAAATAGAATGTCTGTTTTCTTCAATGAAATCACAAGATGAATGAAGATTTTGTAAATGTAATAAAATGTCAGTTTTTCATGTTTTGTAAATTTATAGTTTTCCAATTTCCAATAGAAATTACATTTATTTTTCATTGAAGTGACGTTTCTGAATTTTACAATGAAAAGATAAAATTACAATTTTCAGTTTTATAATGAAGTATTACGTAACTTCAGGATTTTTTTTTTCATAAAATCATGGTAATGACGTTTTCTCAATGTTACTATAAAATGACAGTTTTTCTATTACGAAATTCTTTCTTTTCGTTTAATCATGTAATGACGTACTCTCAATTTCACTATCAAATGTCAAAATGACAGTTTTTCATTTTTTTTATGTAATTACAAATATGACTTTTCTTAACTTTACATGTGATAAAATGACAGTATTTCCTCTGATACCAAAAAATAATTTTATTTATGAAATCAAGAAATTACGTTTTTTAATATTACAAGAATTGATAAAATTACAGTTTTTCAGTTTTGTAATTAAATTATAAGATAAATACATTTTTTATGAAATTACAAATATGACGTTTCTTAATTTTACAATGAAATGATTAAATAATGATTAAATAACAGTTTTTCAGTTTTATAATGAAGTTACGAAATTCTTTCTTTTCATGAAATCATGAAATGATGTTCTCTCAATTTTACTATCAAATGTCAAAATGACAGTTTTTTTTTCATGTAATTACAAATAATACTTTTCAGTTTTGTAATGAAATTATAAGATAAATACATTTTTTTTATGAAATTACAAATATGACTTTTCTTAACTTTAGATGTGATAAAATGACAGTTTTTCCTCTGACGTTACAAAAACATAAAGTTTATTGATGAAATCAAAAAATTACGTTTCAAGGTAAATACAATTTTTTATGAAATTACAAATATGACGTTTCTTAAATTACAATTTTTCAGTTATTAAATGACGTACTCTCAATTTTACTATCAAATGTCAAAATGACAGTTAATACAATTTATAATGAAGTAACGTAATAAAGTAATTTTTTTTCAATATTTTTATTAATTTTTTATTCTAAAATTACAAATTCAAGTTTTTGAATGTACCTTTGTTATTTTCAAATTTTTGTACCTTGTGTTACAAATTATGTTTATTGGAGTTTATTTCTCTTTGAATAACGTGTCCTATTTTTATGTCAAATTAATTGATTTTTTGAACAACTATGTTAGGTGTTATTTTGAGCATTTCAAGGACGCACCTTGCATCAATCTTGTGCATTCAATTTAGCTTTTGTATGGATAAAGGTTTTGTGGACGAGGATGTGGGCATACTGGGAAAGAGGATCGGATATCGAGGATGGTAGCACAGTAAATTACCAACTCTACCTCTCCCTCGCTCCCCCGCTCGTTGTGCAACAATGCGCCGATATTATATGCACATGTAGGACAACACGATAACAACACTGTCCACCATACGTGTTATCTCGACAACACCAAATACCGGGAAACAACGCACACCGTTGTTGCCGTTCATTGATTTCGGTCGCTCCCATTCATTCGAAGGCACACAACCGTGAGGCATCATTATCCTCACAATCATCATCATCATCAATGTAATCATCATCAACATCATGAGCTTCCGAAATTTGCAGAGAAAAGAATCTTTGCATCGACCGTAAACTAGGATTTGTTCCACTTCATTATGCTCGTATGTCTGTCTGATGGTCGGTTTTTGGTGGTACACCCATTTGTTACCGAGATTTATACATTTGTTCATGTTTATGTCGCTTGTTGTCCTTTTAATACAAATCGGGCACGTTTTGTCTGCCGCACCGATACCAATCTCGATATTCCCCCTTAATTAATGGTCCCACGCTTAAAACACCATAAATTACAACTATTTATGACTATTGGCTATTTCCTATATTAATCCTAATTATCGATCTCCAAATATCCATCTGTAACAATCTTTCACAACTATACCAAATCACACACCATTTACAACAATTTTATAGTCAAAAGATTTGAAAACACTGCTTTTCTTTAAGTATGAAATAAAAAATATTTTTATTAAATTTATGCGAACAGCAAGTACGTATATTGAGTACGTTAGTTTGAACCAATAAAAACAAATATTTTTATCTAATTTGAAATTAATTGTATGATGATTTATTTATGAAAAGTTGATTTAGATGAATTATATGGTAAATTGGATATTTCGGAGTTGGGAAGTGTACGAGAATCGATCGATCAATTAACGTGTCTTGTTTGCGAAGGGCTGGCCGGCCAGCAGCAGCAGCAGAATCGCATATGGAAAACGTTATTATTGGATATCTAGAATAAATTAATTACAAACTTTCCATAAATACACTCGATGGATGCTGGGACAACGTGTCGAGTGCCTCCAGAGTATAATTGAAATTCGCGATCGAAATGTACACATTCGAGACTCCGAAGGCAATTCCAAATCACACATCCAAATTAAAGAAATTAACGCAGCTTTCTCGCACTGTTTAACTCTTTTCCTATAGTTTTCTCATATTTTCCTCATAATATTTGTCATTTTTCCTATAATTATTAATATTATTGGCAATATTTTTCCCATTGCATATAATTTTATATTTATTTCTCTTAACAGTTCTCTCTTTTCTTATAATTCTTTCAAGTCACAAAACTTATTTTTAACGCATAACTTAATTTCTTTTTATAATTTTTTTCTCAATATTTGATTTTTTCCTATCTTGAAATGACGTATTCTCAATTTTACAGTTTTTCAGTTTTATAATGATATTACGAAATAAATCAATGGATTCATGTAATGACGTTTTCTCAATTTTACTATAAAATGTCAAAATGACAGTTTTTTAGTTATTTTTTAATGTAATTATAAATATGACGTTTCTTAATTTTACAATGAAATTATTAAATTACAGTTTTTCAGTTTTATAATGAAGTTACGAAATAAAGGAAGTTTTTTTCATGAAATCATGAAATTCTCTTAATTTTACTATAAAATGCCAAAATGACATTTTTCATGTAATTACAAATGTGATTTTCCTTAACTTTACATTTCTCTCTATTTTCTCTCAATATTTGACTTTTTTTTAAATATTTATTACCAAGTTATTAATAGTTTTTTTTTTCTCAATATTTATCTATTTTCTTGCAATTTTCTTTTAATCTTTATTTTCAGTTTATTTTATCTTTTCTCTTTATATTTATTTCTATATTTCCTTACAATTTATTATCAATATTTTCCTCTGAATATTTGTTTAGTTTTCTTTCCTTTAATTTTTCTTTTAATATTTCTCTTCAATTATATTTTTTTTAAATTTTCAATTTTACAATGAAATGAAGAAAAAATAAAGTTTTCAACTTTATAATAAAATTACGAAATATTACTATAAAATTACTGTTTTACAGTTTTTTTTTATGAAATTTAAGTCTATTTTTCTTTACTTGTTTTTTAATATTTTTATTCAATTTATTTTAAATATTTTTCTATTTTCTATCAGTTTCCTCTACACTTTTATATTCACCTTTCTCTCAACTTTTATTTTCTTTCAATCTCAATAATTTTCTGTATATTTTTATCTTAGTTTTTCTCGCTCTATATTTATTTTTTCAGATTTTTCTCAACTTTTTTTCCCAATTTTCGCTTAATTTTATCTCAATATTTCTCTCCAAATAATTATCTATGATTTTCTTTCTCTCTTAATATATTTTTCTTTTCATTCAGCTTTCTCTCTATGAAATTGAGTTTTTAAATTTAATAATTTCTACATTTCTCTATTTTCCTTTAGTTTTCATATTGAAAAATTATATAAGTTTTCTCTACACTTTTATTTTTTGCACCTTTCTCTATAATTTTTCTCTAGTTTCTTTTTATCTCAGTTTTTCTCAACATTTATTTCCAATTTTAATTTTTTTCTTAATATTTTTCTCTATCTTAATATGTTTTTCTTTTCGTTCATCAGTTTTCTCTATACAATTTTCTCCCTATCTTTTTCACAAGTTTTCTTCCCGTCTTCCTATCTTGTCGATACTTTTTCTTCTCCATACGAAGAGTATAAAAAACTATCGACAAGATAAGTGTATAGTTGGAAAACCTAACCTCAGGTGTTTACAACCTTTAGACCCGAAACTGAAACTCGGTCACCGCAAGTGATGCCATCGATTCCAATAGCATCCTGTAAGTGTTCCCGTAAATTACCCGTATTCGGACAACATACACTTAGGTCCCTCGGCGACATACGAATCCTCGGAGACTTTAAAAGTCTAATCCATCGTTTATCCTTTCCTCCTCCATAAATACAAATACAAAAAAAAATAAAAATCCGAAAAGGGTGTTTCCTCTTCTATCGATGTTTAAAGCACGGAACGAATTTGCACTGCAGCCCTTTTGTACTATCACCCGCTCATACTGCATGCATGCATATGTTTTATGCATCCGATGTCTACAAACGTTTTGGGACCAAGGGACGACATTAATTACACACATTCCTGCAAACTCGCACGGCTTTTGTTTAAATGGCAAACACCGAATGAGAGCGAAGGGACATTAATATCTTCCTAATTCACCTTTTGCCGAACTTTAAATGAATTTCCATTTAGTTGCGAACAAAGCGCAAACATCCCAAACGAACTAATCTATTTCCCAGCCCTCTCGCATATACATCGAAACGATATTCGCAATTCTCGTACAATTCAATTTCCAATCAATTGCAACAGCGATTTTATCTACATCCATTCCCACATATTTGAGTGACAATTTATTTTTTTTGATCTGAAAAAATAGTGACGAAAATTTTTGCATTATTTAAAAATATTTTATCTCAACAAATACAACAATTTTATTTCATAAAACAATTGATTAAAAACGTATTATTCATTTGTTTTTTTTGAAATTATTTGATGTTAAATTTAATTTCAATCAGCATCAACTTTTAATGGGACAAACACGAATCGGTGAGTGAACATTGTTTATGCGAAGCGCGATTTACCTCTATTTTAATTGAAAACAATAAATGTTTATATTTTACGTTTCAATTAAATCCATTTTCATTTCAATATTTTGAAAACTCCGCAATTCGATTACGAATTTGCATATTTTATATAAATTTTCAACTGTCAAAATGTAGTTATAACCTCAACTTATTTTATTATAGTGGCGCTTCACTACTGTTAAAATAAGATAGGGCCAATATTATATTATGAAAATACTCGAATGTGCTTTCAGAAAAGTTATTGAATAATTTCTAGAAATGTATAATTAACGTTTTCATTAATTAAATGAAATAATTTGATAGAAATGCATAAAGGCATAATAATTAATTAATGAGCGACGAAATTTATGGAAACGTTTCGCCCTTATTATTCAAATTCGGCTATTTTTAAATTTATTTTCATTAATATTTATTAGTCTTGCAAAAAGGTTAGGGGTTGCGAAACGTTGGTTGAGGGTGGAAATCCAATTTATTGCGCATATTTGAATGCGAACTTTAACAAGGAAACATATTTCATAGCCTAATATTCATAAATTCTATTAAAGATATTGAAATATTTTGGTCGATTCGCACAAAAATCGGGCGTAGTTGACAATTTAATTTCCTGGCGTTGCAATCCACTTTTCGTGCAATTGCAGAAATAGAAATGTGACTTTCATATCTGATGCATTTCAATTTCTTGATGTAAACATGTTTGTTATTCTTAAAAAAATATTAATGTTTTCTTGAAAATGAGTTTTTTTTAGATTGTGGATGCACAATTATTATATATAATTTTCGGTGAAGTTGAGTGAACTGAGATAGATTATTATTATTGGATCGCAAGTAATTGGGTCGTGTCATATATAGAATGGAGACGGGGACATAGTTGAACTGGATAAGCCGATGATCCGCATCAAGGGATTAGCAATAATGCATCTGGCGCGGCGCGAAGTCGTGTCACGTTAATAACAAACGGCAGATCTTCGAAACATCCTAATCCCAACCATCTTAATTTAACGTCTCGTTATTATTTAATTCGATTATGTAACAAAAGTAATAATATAGAAATCTTTTCATTTTTACTCTACAAATGTATATAAATTGAATTATGTAATTTTGAAATTAAGTTAGAATTAGTAGAAAATAACGAAGATTGATGATGTTTTTTTGAAGAGAAACAAGTAATATATTTTCGTTATTTAAATACGAAGGAAATTTCTTTTCTTTGCATTTTCTCTGTGTTAGTTTTATGTTGAGTTGATACTTTTCGAAGTTGAGGGAAATAGAAGTTATCGTGTGTCAGGGTTTTTTTTTGCTTCAGTCCGTTTCTTTCCTATCTAAAATGTCTCCTGCGGCAGACGTTATGTGAGGTGGATGCGCCGGGTCAAATCACATTTCCAAATGGTTTTTATATACATTTTATATCTCCTTGCATTTTTTTAAAGACAAAACGTAATTTAACAGTAAAATATTTTAATGGAAGAGTGGCGAATATATCCGCCTTATCTTTTATAATTTATTTATAAAAAAAATAATAAAGAAATGGATTTTTCGATACTTGATAGAAACAATAACTGAAACGTAACGTGATCTCCATGGAAACGAAATGAACAATTGGAAGTTTTGAGCGAAAAATGATTGTGTTTTTTTTTTACAATTTTGTTGCAATGCGAATGCGTGAATTGAAATACGAATTTTTCTGAATAAAATCGCGTTTTGCTAGTAAATTAAAATGCTCTTTACGAGGAATGCGAGATGGGGGGCTGCAACAGGAGAGAAATTATTAAAATTTATGGATGGGTGATGGTGCGGAGTATTATGAAAGTTTACTTTTATGTTGGAAATGTTACGAAAAATAAATAATAAACGGTAAATCACGTTTAATCCTGAAACGGCGAGACGCTCTTTAGGATATAAGATCCAATTATTTCGGTTTGTTTATGGTAAACATAATGTTACGGATTAAATTTATATATGAGATTGTAGTGAAGTCTTATTTTTTTAAAGCAAAATCTTGTATAAATTGTACGAAAAGTATGTAATAATACCTTTTTATATTTTGACGTTGCCGATCCGTGACGTAACGTTTCCAATGCGGTATATAGAGCTGATGCTATCCAATAACTTTTACGTATGTTTAGAAATAACTAATTAAAAATTTATCACCAAATCTTATGTTACCGATAGATAACGTTGCCGATTTGTGACGTAACGTTTCCAATGCGTTTACTGACAGTTGTCATTGACGTTTATATATTTATATATAGCTGATGATAAAGTAAAAATTAACTTATACGTTATTTCCGTTAGATGACGTTGCTGATTCGTGACGTAACGTTTTCAATGCGTTTACAGACAGTTGACATTGACATTTTGAATATTTATATATACCTGATTACAAACTAAAAATTACCAAACGTAACGTTCTGATAAATGACGTTGACTTTATGTATGTTTAAAAATATTTCATTAAAAATTATTCACCAAATCTTATGTTACCGATAGATAACGTTGCCGATTCGTTACGTAACGTTTGCAATGCGTTTACTGACAGTTGACATTGACGTTTTGAATATTTATATATAGCTGATTACAAACTAAAAATTACCAAATGTAACGTTCTGATAAATGACGTTGACTTTACGTTTGTTTACAAATAATTCATTAAAATTTAATCACCAAATCTTATGTTACCGATAGATGACGTTGCCGATTCGTGACGTACCGTTTCCAATGCGTTTACTGACAGTTGACATTGACGTTTATTATATTTATATATAGCTAATGAGAAAGTAAAAATTAACTTATGCGATATTTCCGTTAGATGACTTTGCTGATTTGTGACGTAACGTTTTCATTGACATTGACGTTTTGTATATTTATATATAGCTGATTATAAACTAAAAATTACCAAATGTAACGTTCTGATAAATGACGTTGACATTACGTATGTTTAAAAATAATTAATTAAAAATTATTCACCAAATCTTATGTTACCTATAGATAACGTTGCCGATTCGTGACGTAACGTTTCCAATGCGTTTACTGACAGTTTGTATATTTATATATAGCTGAAGAGAAACTAAAAATTCCCTTATGCGATATTTTCTGACGTTGACGTTACGTGACGTTGACTTTAGGTATTTTTAGAAATGAAATGAATCAACTAATCTGATGTTGCCTATAGATGACGTTGGTATTAAAAAACTAAATATAAATCGGACTTTGCAGAAAAGCTATAAATTCCAAAGAAGAGCAAGTCTCAATTGACTGGTTTAACTTTCTTGCTGCTATACAGTACGTAGTTTATTGTGGCGTTGAATGCAGTTAGCAAAGAACAATGGGAAACGCGTAACGCCTTTGATTAAAATCGATTTTAGGGGGTGTTCTATATGGGTGGTAATCATCCCCCCAACTCCGTATAAGTGTAACGCAATAACCCACCCAGCGGGACCATTTGATTAAGTTAATTGTGCACGTGTATCGGAAACATTTGCCGATAATGGGAGAACCGTCAGCATCGACGGCGCCGCACGAAGCAGGCCGTTACATAAAGCTACATTTTGTTACAGAAACAAAGAACATACGACAACGAAGAACAAAACACAAGTAGAAACAATTGATTGTTGACTGCGCATTTAGTAATTGATATTGTCACAGGATTAATTACTAATTAATTAAGAAATGTGAATCTTTGAAATGTTAGAAAGTAGAATATAATAAATCATTGACGTATTGCGATCATGTAGTAAGAAATGGGATTAATCTTAGGTCATCGCAAAAACAATTTAGTTTATAGGTTAGATTAAAATATGTCAATAGATGACGTTTTAAATGTGAAGTCATTAGGCAAGGATTACGGTTATGGTAACGGGTCGTGAGTTTAGTTCGGAACATTATAATAGATGGCGTTTTAATCGTGCGTCATTGACGTATTGATAAGATGTCATTGGAAATGGATAATATTGATAAATATTTAGTTGCGTGCTGCTGTAGTGGATCCTTTAAGCGGCAGGACGCTCGAGCTATTTAGATTTCGCGTTCCATAAATCCCCTTGCGCTGCATTATGCAGCAGACAATTTCAATCTGAATTTATGCACGTGCCGGGGAATTTCAATCAAGCCTCCTCTGGTCGTCGGGGGTTGCCGCACAATCCCTCAACCGAAACCCACTGCTGCATTTTTGTGGACACACGTTTATTCTTCTTTCAGCTTCAGATAATATAAAAATGCTGCATTCAAACTACTTTTTATAAATAATAATTGATTTTAGTGTATAAAACTTTTGATTTACTCAAATGCACTAGTATTTAATTAATGAGGATTATCCATTTGCACACGTAGGCAATTTCCGTGAGGAAAAAAATTGGGGGTGGGATTATGCACCAAATTTCGAAGCAGATTGCTTTTAATCCGCTCGGACCGTTTCGATTCCCGCAATTTAAGCCCTGATTCACGGTAAAGACCCTACGAGCGACACATGTCACCGTTACACGTTTCGCATTTCAAAAACCCTTCCAACCAACCAACCAGCAACCCTTTAACCCTTTCCACCCACAAAAAAAAAACGGAAGTCAGAAATGAATTCCAACGTGCTTCCATTTCATTTCCCCCCTTCAACATTTCGCTTCTTTGTTTCGTTTTGTAAAGGATGTGTTGTCCTTTTTTTCGTTACAAAACACGTCCAATTACAGGCGACGATCGATGTTCGTTAGTACATATTTTTTAATTGATACTTGGTAATCATTACTGCACTGCACGGGGTAGTTTATACGTTACAATTGACACAAGCGCTTTACTAAAAACTATTTTACTAAAGTAGTTCACCAGAACAAGTCTGTTTGTATTGATTTTATGTAATATTGCATCATTATGAAATAATGGTTACATGTCAAGCACAGTGTATGTGCAGCTTTATACCAACAAAAATAAACGCAACAACCTTATTTGATACTACCCAGGAAACCATGAAGAACTAATTAGATATAAATGGCCCTTGTGACCTACAAAAGCGCGGAGGGAAAGAAAATGATAAATAGCGGCGGTAACTGATGCTCCATCAAAGAAAATTATCCGTTAATGGCTTTTGTGTTGCTCAGTGTTTTGCCCCTTTTTGTTTTCTTCATTTCCTGCTTCTCTCTCTCCCTCGTTAAGGGTTGGAGGAAATCCTTAAGTGGCAGCGAAAGAGAAATGAAGGGCAAAAATCTGTCTCTGATGGATGCTGCTTTGGAGGATGAAGTGGTGGTGCATTATAGATTGGTAATTCTTTTTTTGTTGACAGATGCGGGCAGGAAACGCGCGTAATCCCGAGGCTGCTGCAGCTCCGTTACCACTGGCTGAAATCTGAGAAGGAATCCGTGAGATTGGAGCAGGCAGGAGTCAGCAAAGCCGTTCTGGATTCGGCCATCGCGGCTTTCAGCCTGGAGATCATCGCCAGACACGGTGATCCTGCGCCGAGGCTCTGCAATAAGGATCCTCTCACTATAAAAATGGGTACGTTGAAAACAAATCGAACTTTATCCTTATTTGAGACGTGCATAGTTTTTTCTTCAAAGTCTTCAATTCTGGTATTGTTTCAGGAACTTATGTTGTTGAGCTCTTTCCAAATGCCAAGTTCATCTTCATGACGCGCGACGGTCGTGCCACGGTGCATTCCATCATCTCCAGGCAGGTGACGATCACCGGCTTCGATCTGTCCAGCTACAGGCAGTGTCTGAAGAAGTGGAACAGCGCTGTGGAAGCTATGAATCTGCAGTGCAGAGAGCTCGGTTCGAGCAAATGTCTTCGTGTTCCCTACGAGCAGCTCGTCCTCCATCCAAGGGAGTGGATGGAGAAGGTGCTCAAATTCCTTGACGTGCCATGGAATGAGTCCGTTCTTCATCATCAAGACTTCATCAACAAGGGTATCAGCCTCAGCAAGTAAGTGCTAATCTTCAAATTTACTGTACTCTTATATTCGCGTTTGCATGAACGTACACGACAAACATTATTTCTATTTTGATTATGATTTTAAATTAGACTGAAAATTGTATTTTCAAAACTGATTAACTTATTGCACTTATAAGTTATAAGATAAGATAGAAGTTAAATAGACAAAGTCCGTATTAACATTAAAGTACGTTCGTGCGGATATTTGTACGGTGTTATCGAACGGTCATTAAAATAATGTACGTTAAGCGAATTATGCATCTATTTTCCATTTCATCACACGGCGGTAATTGGGGTTGTCTAATTTGAGCTCGAACTGTATTGCTGAACGGGTGGTTAGGGGGTGGTCGCATAATTAGGTGCTAATGTAACCGCACGATTTGGCTTTTGGTGAATAATCGTGCAGATGAGCCAGTAATTATCGAATGTATATCGTATTATACCGTAATATTCTCGCATTACAATTTCACGCGCCGCCTCCGCCCACATCGTTTCCGTCTTCTTAAACCGCCGAATAATTAATAAACATCAATTAAAATCCTCGCAATTCGTTAACTTCCATCTCCCGCAATTAACGCAAACGTTAAAGTATTAATCATAATTAGTCAATAATTTCTAATTAACAAAAAAAAACTCATTAAATGGCGTAAAATTATATAAATTGACACCTGTCAATCTATTTTATCTTAATGGTCTTAAGTGATCTTACACAACAAATTTATTAATTTATTTAAATTGACATTTAAACTTTTACAAAATGACAGCTGTCAATTTTTAATTATTGATTTTACAGAATTATATAAATTGACATTTACAATCCTATAAACAGATTTGGTTCAGTGATTTCAGGCAATAAATATCTTCAATTTATTTGAATTGACATTTGATGTTTTGCAAAATGACATCTGTCAAAATATTATTTTTATACATGACGTGTTACGTGAACAAAATGTAATTTTGGTCTGAAAATGTGTGGTGTACGAAGTCAATTATGAAGTTATTTCTGGAACTTTGAGGTTGTGAATCATTTATGATTCTGACAGTATGATCAAATAAAGGGCACGCCGAGTCCCTCGATACCGGTAAAACACTTTGGAACTTCGAAATTATCCCGTTCCTTCGGTGAATTTCGGGGCTTCAAAGGATTATGAATAAATGCCGCCCGATTTTCCATGCATACATTAACACCTTTAACGTCTCGTTAAGTATATAAGCAAAATATTTATAATGCACATAATAAATTATACGTCATTTCCATATGGAATACCTTCAAAGCTTTACGGCTTTTTCTAAATGAATGTATTTATTATTCATGCTACTTTTTCATCCATTTATAATTATTTATTAATTAGTATTGATACTATTATATTTAGAATTTTTTTTAAAACTTATTTAAACAAAAAATACCGTAAACTTAATAAATTACTCACCAAATTATCTGCAATCAATCCTGAAAAATAATTTCGATTAATAACATAAAATCTTAATAATTTAATTACAAATTTACCTTTTCCTGTTTTCCATTATAAATTTCTATTTCCATTATGAATTAACACATTTTTATTAACTGTAATTAGGCTGAAAATTTAATTTTGAAAACTTGTCCAGTTCCACTTATAAATTATAACTTTTCTCGTCTTGTTTTTACATCTGAAACAAAATATATAATTAATATAAACTATTTTGAAAGTTGAAGAATTTTTTATAAAATTGATACGAATTTCATATTTCCCAAGGTAGGAAAAAAGAACGATGTATCAATTCCAATTGAGAAAATGAATTACATATGGTTTTCATTTCAATCATTTCCCAAAGCACTTATATTGTAATCTTCGTTTATATACGATCATTTCCCCACGGAATCGTTTCCGATCGCTGCAATATTTTTTTTGGATCAGAAGCAAAGTCCCTCTTCTATCATTTTCATTTCTCTCATTCCTTAAATTCCCAGAGATCAAATCCCGTACCTACGCAGGACGCATCTATATTCATTTTGTTTAACAATCCAAACTTTTTTTTTTCAATATAAAATTTAAATTTTTCTTAAAATTTTTACGGACCACTAGTGACATAAGTCAAAATTATTTGTCAGATCTATACATTTTTTTTGGTTGTCATGGAAACTGTTGATAAATCTTGTTATTGTTTCTAAAAATAAATTAATATATTATATTTCTAAATCTACAAAAAAATTAAATAATAGATTTACGTCCTGATTCTTGCAACATTTATTAAAAATCCTTAAATTTATTATCCATGTACACTGTACTATTCGTGACATATGTCAGATCTATTTTTTTGGTTGTCATGGATACTGATGATATAATAAATAAAGTTTGGTTGTCATGGAGACAAAAATTACTGTTTTCTCATATTTTTCGTGTGTGAATTTAATAGAAAGACGAGTCAAATAATAATAGTTAACTTCATAGTGTTCATTTTGTTAAGGGAAATTGTTAAATTTTACGAGAAATTGCAAACATGAACATTACCATTTTCCAGAATCACCTTTCCATCCGATGCTTTTTGTCCCTCCATTGTCCTCTTTATTCAAAATGGTGATGAAAATAGAAAAAAAACTTGCTTTTCGGCACGAAATGTCTTTTACTTCGATATTTAATCGTTCGAAAAGTGTCCAGAAACGCGTCGAAGCTAGAACAAAATGTAATTAATGAATTAATTAGGATTTAATTAGGAATGTAGCTTGGAGTAGAAAGATTATTTAATTATTATTAGATTGATTAGATAATTATTTTTAATTAAATATTTAAGGGTAAATTAATCTTCAATACAAAATTTATTTTTAGTCGTAGCAAACAAACCTTTGTTTATTTTACTGTCGATAAGGTTACAAGGAATTTCTTCTGCTTAGCAACCAATTCGCAGCCATTTTTTTAACCAATCAAAGTTTATGACACGTTAAAAAAATAACAGATAAATTATGTTAATTAATGACGATTCTAACAATAATTAAATTATTATCAATTATATAAATGATTATCTTACGTTACTGACACGTAATAATTATCGAATATGCACTAAAATATCTACAATCCTTATATAATTGATTAATCGATTAATGCTTGTGGATGAATTATTAAATTTTCTTATTATTAAAGCAAAACGTTTTAATATTTAGCGAAATTTTAATTAATAAATTAATTAATTAATTACATACCTTAACGTTGTTGACCTGTCGACATTTTGCTGAGTGATTCACTTATCGATCCGCTTTGACGTCTTTGCTACGCGTTAATTGGATTTGCACGGTGTTGAGTGTTGAAAGCGACATCACCTATGTTGATTTGGAAACTATTCGAGTAGTAGTTCAGATTTGGATAGAATTTTAGTTTATAATTAATGCAAATTATTCAATAATTAATTACATTTTTAAAAGATTTGTTGCTTATTTATTTATATAATAAAAAGTAAGGAATAAATTAAGGAAAAATCAATTTTAAAAGGAGATAAATTAGATTAAGTCATAATACTTGAGCAAAATTTGGTCATGGTTTTTCTTATAAAAAATAATTTAATTCTTAGAAAATATTATATGAATTTTGTCCCATTTTTGTTATATCATTTTCTAGAACTATTGTGAAAATTAACATATTATTGATGTTATCAGTAAATAATCATTAAGTGCATAAAATGTTGCCTACAATGTATTCGAAAATAGAGAACTTTTGATACTTTTAGAATGGATATTTGATAATTTTTAATAATAATAAATGTTTAAGTATCAAGAAGTTAAATATTGAAAGTGAATTTAATTTATTAAAAAAATATATAGAAAAAATTGTTTTTATAAGAAAAATAAATCTAATAATTTTCAATATTTATTTATTCAATATTTGTAATTATAAAATATCCGAAGATGCAATTTTTTTATATATTAAGATAAACGTCTTAGTTTATAACATTTTCTTGAAACTTAAAAATATTCAAAGATGCAGATATATTGAAGAAACGTCTTAGTTTTTAACATTTTCTTAAAACTGAAAAAAAATCCAAAGATGCAGATACATTCAAGAAACATCTTAGTTTTTAACATTTTCTTAAAACTGAAAAATATCCAAAGATGCACATATATTGAAGAATCGTCTTAGTTTTAACATTTTCTTAAAACTGAAAGATATCCAAAGATGCAAATATATTGAAAAAATGTCATAGTTTTTAACATTTTCTTAAAACTGAAAAATATCTAAAGATGCTCATATATTCAAGAAACGTCTTACTTTTAACATTTTCTTAAAACTGAAAATATCCAAAAAGAAACGTCTTAGCTTTTAACATTTTCTTAAAACTGAAAATATCCAAAAAGAAACGTCTTAGTTTTTAACATTTTCTTAAAACTGAAAAATGTCCAAAGATGCAGATATGTTCAAGAAACGTCTTGTTTTTAACATTTAAAAAAACTGAAAAATATAAAAAGATGCAGATATATTGAAGAAACGTCTTAGTTTTTAACATTTTCTTAAAACTGAAAAATATCTAAAGATGCAGATATATTCAAGAAACGTCTTGTTTTTAACATTTAAAAAAAACTGAAAAATATCCAAAGATTCAGATATATTGAAGAAACGTCTTAGTTTTTAACATATTTTATGATTTGGTATATTAAACAAAGTAAAAAATTATTATTATTTTTAAAATTTAGTTTAAAAATATTTCAATATGTTAGAAATAATATATTCGTTGTTCTTCCATTTTCTTTTTTTCAAAAATTCTTATTCCATCTTCCATAAGTTTCATAGTCCTCTGTAAAATCTCTGCTACTTATTGGAATCCTTAAAAAAAAATAGATTAATAGTGATATAACTGAAAAATATTGAAACTATTTACTTACGACTAATCCTTAGTATAATTAATTCAGTTTTACTGTAAAATATCTGAAATGTCTGAATGTAAACAAAATTTAAAACAGTAAAATATCTGAAATGTCTGAATTTAAACAAAATTTAAAACAACTCTGCTGTTTCATTGAAACCCTGAAAATAAAATTAGATAAATATTCTTTAAAATGCAAAATATTAAAATTATAAGTATTTGATGCTTAATCCTTTATCAATTTGTTTCTACTAAAAAATCTTTGGAAGTCCTGAAATAAAACATTATTAAATAACAGATTAAGATTTGTAAAGCTAAAATTGATTTAAGTATTTACTTACAAATATTTCTTATGATAATTATAAGTTTATATTCCATTGGTGGGAAATTAAAATTGACTTAATTGGTTTTGAAATCTTTCAAAATCTGAAATATTCTAAAAAAATATGTGTTAATACAAGTTATTTAAAATATGTAAAATGTCATAAAAGAAACGTTACTGTTTCATATATTTCCAAATGAAACTTTATAAAATTTTAATGAAAACTTCTATAATATGAATCATATAATTTTATTATTTATTGAAGACTACTTATGTTAAAAGGAAAAATATATTAAATCATGTGTTAAACACAACTTTTTTTTATTGTCATAAAAGAAACGTTACTATTTCATTTTTATATTATATTTTCTCTGTTGAAATTGTATACAATTTTAAAGAAACTTCTATAACATGAATCGTGCAATTTTATTATATAAAATTTTATTTATTGAAAACGTCTCATTGTTTAAAAAAAAACATATAATGTCTAAACACATGTATTTTAACGTAATTAAAGAAATGTTATTATTTTATTTTTCATTTATAGTTGAAATTTTATTGAAAACTTCTAAAGTGTGCATTATTATAAAATTTTATTACGTAACGTATGATTCATTAAAAAGTCTCATTATGTTAAAAAGAACTCATTATTTTTAATGTCATAAAATAAACATTACTATTTCATTTTTCCATGATAATTTCCCTGTTGAGAATGTATTAAATTTTATTGAAAACGTCAATTAATTTTTATTTCATTTTTTTTTTTCTTAAAAACGCAAATAAAATTATATTATTTTTTTTTAATGAGAACTTTAATTCTGCTTTTATTTGTAATCATTGAATGATGTAACTTATACGCAACATTGTGTAATTGTATTAAACCGAGATGAAATTTACGCAGTTGGAAATATTTATTTGTTTTTCTTCTCGGTCCGCGAATTTTTTATGCGTTTTTCATTACGCAACACCGACGGCGAATGCAGATAGCAGAAACTGTAATCGCGTTTCGTGTATCATTTATTCTACTTTGTTGCCTTTCGGGTTTATTAGATTCGTTACGAGTTTATTACTTCCGAACGCAAAGCTGGGAAACAACAACAACAACAACAATAAAACTGAAAGGATGCAACAAAATGTTGTGCGCGCCGCCGAGAGACGAAGAACTGAAAACTGAAACGAAATAATGAAATAAATAAAAATGGAAGCGCAGAAGAGAGGAGAGTAATAAAGAGAGCAGTAGTGCATTTTTCACGATGGTCGTGGAACAATAACGTCTTCATTGTATGTAAACATAATAACACTGCAACGGTGTTATTATTACAGGAGAGATAATGTTCCCTGTTTCCTTGCTTCCTATACAGAGCTTCATATTTCAACTTGATAAAATTTGTATACACAACGGCGCTCCGCGCTCCATTTCCTTCCATGATGGTAAATATTTATTATTGAAAAAAAAAACAACACCGCGGACTTCGTAAATCCACGATGGTTTGCTTTTTTCCGCTTCTGGTCAGCTAACTGGAATACTTGCAAATCCTAAAGTACATATTACTTTTCAAGTATTATAAGTATTCGAAATCTGCGTACACATATTTAGTACTTGCTACTTCTCAAGTATTATTAATTAAAAATGTTTCCAAACACAATATTTTTAATGTCATAAAAGAAACGTTACTATTTCATTTCTCCACAATAATTTCCCTCTTGAGATTATTTAAAAATTTATTGAAAACTCCTAAAGTGTTGATTATATATTTTTATTACGTAACGAATAAATTGTCAAAAACGTCTCGTTGTACTAAAAAAATAAATGTTTTTAAACACGTTATTTTTATTGTCATAAAAGAAACGTTACTATTTATTTTTTTTCATTATAATTTCCCTTTTGAAATTATTTTAAATTTTATTAAAAACTCCTAAAGTGTGGATTATATAATTTTATTACGTAACGTATAGATTCTTAAAAACGTCTGATTGTGCTAAAAAAATAAATGTTTCTAAAGACATTATTTTTATTGTCAGAAAAGAAACGTTACAATTTAATTTTTGCATAATAATTTCTCTGTTGAAATATTGTTGAATTTTATTAAAAACTACTAAAGTGTGGAATATATAATTTTACTATATAACGTTTGATTCATAAACGTCTCATTGTGATTAAAAATAATATAAAATTAAATAATGTCTCAAGTATTGTGTAATAAATTTGGGATATTCGTATTCTCCATACATGCTTATTATACAAGTATTTGTTAAAGTACTTGTTACTTTTCAATTAATATTTATAATCAAATACTTAATACTTGTTACTTTTCAAGTAACATGTAATGAAATGTGAATTGTCACAATTTTATTATTCATATATTGATTACTTGCTACTTCTCACGTATTGCGTATTATGATATACATTATTTCGATGACAATAAGAGCTGAATATTGATGTTTTGCTAAGAGCAAATAATTAAATGGTTGGAGTTTTAGTTTGTAAAGTTTTATAAACTCGCAGAGGTAATCTGTTTGCAGCAAGTGGCGAGTCAAAAAAAAAAATCAGCACAATGCGAAATACGTTCACACTCGGATTAACGTTTTAAAAGAGGTGCAGAACGACAAGTAGCTGAATCTGCACAAAGGGTTTTTTTCCTGTAACAATACTCGAAGTGCGAGAAGAAGCTTGATAATAGGCACGAACAAAATAAAAAACAACATACAATTCCACTTATTTTCTTTCGTCTTGACAATGTGATCCTCCGCATTGTCCATCCTCTTCTCGCTGTTATATTTCTATATAAGAATTGTATTTCCGCCTCGTTCGTTTCTTTCGGTATGCACTTGTGTGTGTCATCTAGGATTTAAGGGGAAGGCGTCCGTGCGTCTCGCGATTAGATTTGGCGTCTGGAGGAGAAGAAATGAACGGAATTACGTAACAATAAACGAAAGCACAAAGAGAAATATTATAGAATAAATACTTAATATAAAGAGAGTTTTCTTAATGATATTACGTCTCTCGAGCCGTAAACTGCAGATCATTTATAATGGGATGGAATGGAAAGTATTTTTGCTCAATGAAAGAAAAATTGATGTCTTCTTTTTCAGTTTGCTAGTTGGAGCGATAAAATTGTGGCAAAGGAATGAATAATGTTAGACTCTCAAAAGGCACTAAAGAAATGATTGATAATTTTATGCTAGTGATTATTTATCTAAAAATGGTTGATTCTTGACATATTCTGATGCTTGTATGTGATTTCAGGGTGGAAAGGTCTTCGGATCAGGTGATCAAACCTGTAAACCTGGAGGCGCTCTCGAAATGGGTAGGCAACATCCCCGACGACGTCGTCAAAGATATGGCCGACATCGCTCCGATGCTTTCGATCCTAGGCTACGATCCTTACGCAAATCCCCCGAACTACGGGCAACCGGACGCTCAGGTTGCAGATAACACCAGAGATATCCAGAGGAACAGCGACGTCTGGGAGCGCAAAGCCAAGGAAATGTTCAACGTGAAGTTCGGAAGCGCCGCAAACGATGCCGACGCCGACACCGGATTGGACAAGGAGCCCAGCGATATGCCCAATCACACGACGTGATATGGACCAATCCGAGAGCGATTCTCCGAACACGTGACTCTGTGCTAAAGTGATGATGCGGGATCAAGAAAATATGTGGACATCATTTATTATATAAATAAACTTCGAACCTCTCCAACAACAATAACAACAAAAAAAAATACAAATTTAATTTTCTCGACGAAATAAACGACATATCGCCACAGATTTACCGCTTAGTTAGTTAATTCATTAATTAGATTACGTTTGTTCAATTATAATTTAATTTCATTTAAAACTGATACAAAAAAAGACGTATATATATATTTGATTGTTACTATAGTTAACTTAAGTAAAGTAATTTTTATTGTCTTGCAGCATCCAAGATTTTTACTGATTGTTACGTTTTAGTTGTATTTTTTCAAGACGATCTATTTAAAAACAAAAATAATGCCTTTAGTTGAATGATTCCAAGGCCAGTTTATATCTCACCTCCCCCCTTTTTATTTAGTAGCAATTTTATTATGTAGATGGCGTTGTTCTCGAAACTTGTGTAACATATTTGACCCCCTCTTCAACCCTTCAACATGTATATTGTAAATAGGTTTTCTTTTGTGTTCACAATTACTACTTTTTCTTTTTAAATTTTTCGATTTCTGTTTCAATTGGCTGAAAATAAGAAGCGTTTCGGGAAGATGGTTTATTATGTAATTAAGGAGTTAATTGTTAGGCAAGTTAATATGTAAGCCCCGGATTATTTGTTGAATTTACAGCAAAATAAATTATTTGTGGTTTTTATCCAATTTATTTAATTTAATTTTACAATTAATAACAAAAAAATATAATAGCAGGTAAGATCATTTTTTTAATATAAAAAAAGTTGCCTAAGTTGGACCTCCTATTTTTTTTATATAATTAAGATGAAATAAACTCATTTTAATTAGATGTGAATATATTAATTTATGAATGTCAACGCAGTTGTGTTTGAAAGTTTCTAATTATAATAATAATAATGTTATGAAAATGTAAACAATTCGATGCAATTATTCCGGCATTCGTTTATGTTCCGGATAATATTGAACTTAATTACGCTAATTATTAATTAGAGTAATTTGTTTGTTGTTTGTTTGAGTTATAGCAGTTCGTAGGAACTCCGCAGCCGCTGCCTCCGCCGCCCCCTCGATCGAGAGAAATTAATTTTGTGCCGGCTAATTGTGTCCCAAGCTTTGCAACACTCAAACAAAACACAAACTAAATGTATTCATGCCAACATGCACAACGTAAACTCTAATCAATTACTTCAAGTGAGAAGTATTAAAAACGTTCTAAACACCGGTTGTCGTAATTACAAATATATAAATTCAATTACAATTGTAGAAACAGTTTGCAAACTATTACAAAAGTGAAGATTAGTAGTTGTTACTTTTTTTTATATAAGTGGTGACGTAAACATAACCTAACTATTTTGACAGATATGTCAGTGTCAATTTAAAAAAAAAATGACAGTTCAAAAATTTGACGTAAACACATTTGACACGTATATCAATGTCATTTAAAATTTATGTTTTCTAGCTGCGAACAGCGTTAATTTACTGTGCGGTGACGTGAAACAGTTTCTTAAATGTATGATATTGCGGTGCGAGATGAAGATCTTCAGAGAATTGTAGTTGTTGGTAGTGGATGCAATTACATCTGTTATGCGGTGTGCGTCAGGGAAACTCGAGTTAGAGTCATTAATTACGTGGAGGAGAGACGACAAAACCAATTTTCGGAGACAACGGGCAAGGTTAAGACCATTAACTATTTAGACATGTCCCGGAAGTAAAGTTGCTCACATACATCTCGTACACACACACACACATCTTATTAGATCTAATTACCGGAATCGATTCATCTCCGACCTCCACCAGATCTCATCAACATTTGTAGAAATTCTGTTACATCACTTTTTATCTCTTCAGATTTGATAAAAATTTATTAGAAATACTAATAATGTATAATTTTACCAACCCTCAAAGTAATTATTTATAAATAGACATTGGCGAATATATCCGCCCAATCCCAATTACGCCATCACCTAGTAATACACAGTGTTTTTACTCAAAGAGTAAAAATGTGTATAAAAGTTATATTATTTTTGATTTATGATTTTGATTTTCAGATTGTCTGAAAATCATATTTTAAGCGAAATTGAAATTGCGTTTCGTGTGAAATGATATCCAATTTACGTAAGTGTAGAATGTGCATGTGAAGTAGCGTTTCGGTGGTGCTGAGTAATGTGTATTGTCTGGAGAAGAGCCGTATTACAATTTCGTCCGAAATGCGAAGCGGATGGGTTTTCCTCGAGATGATTTACCGTCGAGGATTTATAAAGTGCCTCCATGGGAGACAAATTCGACGACCATATGTCGGTCACGACTGAAAGAAGAAAACGAAAAGAAAGAGGATAAAGGGTGGCAATAAAAGGGATGAAAATTATTTCTGCGACGTTTATTCCCACCCCGATGTTAATTTTTTCGAAAAAGTTCAACACCCCAGAGGCGAATTTAGCAAATGGGAAAGTTTTAAAATGATTTCTGCATGCGAGCGCGGGGCGAGATAAAGGTGAAAAATAACGCGAGAAGAAACCGGATTTTATTTACGATCGTCGCACGTGATTCCGATTGTAATTCAGCAATTCCCCTATTCGGACGAAAATATTTATCTATATATTAGCCAAAGCTGAAATTGCGATACAGATATCGTTATAAAATACAATTTTGTCAATACGCCATCTATGATCAGATAATGAAAATTAATTTAATTTAATTTGTTTATTGATATTTTCAAAAAAAATCTAATAGTTTTATTGAAAAAGACATTATTTTGTTATTAATTTGATTGTTTGATGATGAAAATAGCGTTTGAGGTTATTGAGTAATTTGATAAAACATAAAGTCAAAATTTGTCAGCTTATTACAAATTTGACAGTTATAACAATAACAAGTTTGACAGTTATAGCAATAGGATGAATCAGTTTACAACTCTTTTATAAAGAGATAAAGAAAATTAAAGGTGAATACGTTAAAGCAAACTGAAAAATGGTTGATGTGTACATTTACCAGTTTAAAATATTTATTAAATCGTTTGCATACAAAAATATTTACTGTTTAGCCTTGTATATTTACTGATTATTTAATCGTAATTAGTAAATATACAATAGGAGTCCAGTGACTATAGTATATAGATTGTTGTAAGAGGTTAAGAAATAAAATAAACAATTGCTATCGAATAAAAGTCACGTTTTTGATTAGGTATGGAGAAAACAGTCGACGCAAAACATTTCTCTGTCTCTCTCCGTCTTCCTCGCATTCCTTTCAATATTCCATCCTTTTCTCTTTGGGCCGTTGCTGCGAGCGCGCTTTTGTTCGGCCTACAAACCCTCCGCCTCCCCGACCCTCAGGATGTTCGTTTCAGGTCATTAAGCATAGGGCCTATTGTTCTTTAATGTCGACATCTCCGGAACAGAGAGAAAACGAGAGAAAAAAAACAACAAGTACAAGACGAAGAGGAGTAGAAGTGGATGTGGAGGAAAAAAAAAGTTCTCCCTCAATTCTCGCTCCACTTCTCTCCTCATCCAGTTCGCCTCTCTTTATGCTCTCTTTAAAAGGAAACCGTTCGACTGACAAAGCACCTTGCCATTACATTTTCATAGGAACGGTGAGAAAGGGCCGAAGCCCTTCAAACAACAACCAGATGCAGGAAGACGGACAGAAAAAAAAACATTGATAAGAAAATCGATGCGTGATGAGCTGGAAATGATGCAACAAAAATAAGATGAGATCTGATCTCAAAATCGATTCGCGATTTTCCTTAAGGGATGAAGTTAGTAATTAGCGGTGAAATCTAAACTGTTTGGCTTTGACGTAAATCCGTCTTCGCCGCAGGGAACACGCTATGAACACGATAATCCTGTAATCCTCACCGCATCTTAAGATTACTTTCTTTTTCATTTTTGTATTGACTTATAAATATTACTTGCAAAAAAATTTTTTTTTTTTATTTATTTTAATAATTTGTTTATGAATGCGATTAAATTCTTGAGTTCACATTTCGTTTATTCTATGTACTGAATCATATCTTTATGTACAGAAAACAATAGGTAGTTATAGAAACATGATTCATTTGTTTTTGCATGCGCGTTTACGTGATTTTCCTCCGACTAGCGAAGATAAGCAAGCTCAGTTCCCGCATAGAAATCAACCGGTGAACAAGAAATCATGTCGCGCACAAGAATCGTAAAAAATGCTAAAAAATCTCAAATCAAAGAAGTTCCCAGTAAGTAACTTTTATTTAATATTAGTTTTTTCTTACTTAAAGTAATGCTGTTACCATATTCTTAATATTTTGTATGTGATTTCAGGTGATGGCAGCGAAGACTGCTGTTACATCGGTCCTAAATATTCGGCCGAATTGAATCACATCAAGTGGTCGCCTGCCATTGTCAAACATCCGATTCCTGACATTGACGGAACTACGTCAATCGATTTGACAGGTCCAGACCAAGCTGTATTCAATAGGTCGCATTACGTTTATAAACAATATAGCAGTAATGTTGCCATTAGATCTAATACTGATGGGATTTGTTTTGAAAGGCGTCATGAGCAGGTACAAATTGACAACTGCAAACCTTGGTAAATTGCTAAATTGTAATATCTGTAAGAATGTCTATAAAATTGTCCATAGTTTTAGGTCCTTCGAACGCGAGCGTCCTCTGGATTTAACGCAGCATTGCTGGAACGTCAGCAAGAAACCTGAATATCCTGAACTACATTGTAGGAATCGGAAGAACGTTCGTTGTGTATGCAACGTTTGGATATATCCCGCAGAATATTTTTACGTTATGCCTTCCAATGTGATGATGTTGGATAACTCTGGTTGTAACCGCTACTACTTACCAGAAAATCAAGCGAGGAACAACCGAACTTGTACTACAACAAATAGCTTGGATGAGCACAAGACTTCTTTACTGATGGATTCACACTATAATGTAAATCATATGAAGAATACAACAGAAATGCCCAATTTGTTCCCGAAGCATGAGCATACGTGTACTTCAGAGGACGGTTTAGATGAGAAAAAGGCTGTTTTACAGAAGAATTTAACAGACATGCAGAACATGCCAGGAACGTCCAAAGTGAAACTCGAAAGTTTGGATGCGTGCGAGGATTTTCCACAGAAGAAGAAACATAGAAAGAGGAAACATCATAGATCTACTACAAATGATGAGAGTGAAGCTCCTCCACCATTGCATTCAAATGTAAACCACAACAAAAAAGAATGTTCGAAAGTGGATCTTTTACATTCAGGCACGAATGGAAAAGGCAATCGTGTAAAAGATAATGATGATAATGATTCAAGAAGTTCCGATAGTTCTTCGGAAAATGAAAGATATATTTCGTTTGAGGATTTTTATGAGACGATTTATTTACCATCCCGCATGAAGAAGTTTAAAACAGAAAGGCCCGACGATGATGAATCAAGGAATTCCGATGATTCAGGTGATAGCGTCGATGCGTACGAAAATTATCTAATTAACGTTGCAGTACCATTACGCTTAAATTTGTCGAAGAACAACGATACGTGTACTTCAGAAAACAGTTTAGATGAGAATGAGCCTCTTCCACAGAAGAATTTAACAGATAAGCAGAACATGCCAGAAACTTCCAAAGTGAAGCTCGAAAGCTTGGAGGAGTGCGAGAATTTTCCACTGATGACGCAGAAGAGAAAACACCATGGATCTACTAGAAATGATATTTTGGATGAGAGTGAAGCTTCTCTACCATCGCGTTCGAATGTAAAACGCATGAAGGAAGGGTCTAAAACTGAAGAAAATATATCAAGAAAGAAACATAGTTCTTCAACATCAAATAACAGCTGGGATGAGGCTTTTAAACAGATGGATCTTGTACCTACAGAAAATAATGAAAAAAGCAAGAAAAATACATCAGAAAAGTCCAAAGATGACCAACCAACGAGCAACAATTCTTCTCCCACAAATAACAGCTGGGATGAGGCTTTTAAGCAGATGGATCTTTTACCTTCAGAAAAGAATGGAAAAGGCAATAAAAACAGAGCAGAAAAGTATAAAGTGAAGCCCAAAGATGACCAATCAACAAGCAACAATACTTCTCCCACAAATAATAACTGGGAAGAGGCTTTTAAACAGATGGATCTTGTACCTTCAGAAAAGAGTGGAAAAGACAAGAAAAACACACCAGATAAGTCTAAAGTAAAGCCCAAAGATGATCAACCAACGAGCAACAATTCTTCTCCCACAAATAGCAGCTGGGATGAGGTTTGTAAGAAGACGGATCTTCTACCATCTCGCAAGAAAGGAAAAGGCAAGAAAAACACACCAGAAAAGTCCAAAGTGAAGCCCAAAGATGACCAACCAACAAGCAACAATACTTCTGCCACAAATAATAGATGGGATAAGGCTTTTAAGCAGATGGATCTTGTACCTTCAGAAAAGAATGGAAAAGGCAAGAAAAATACACCAGAAAAGTCCAAAGTGAAGCCCAAAGATGACCAACCAACGAGCAACAATTCTTCTCCCACAAATAGCAGCTGGGAGGAGGCTTTTAAGCAGATGGATCTACTACCATCGCGCAAGAAAGGAAAAGGCAAGAAAAAACACACCAGAACAGCCCAGCGAAACTTCTTCATCAAATAACAGCCAAGTTTTCTACAAAAAAAGAATGGTAACACTAATTTTCATTACATCAATCAATTTAATTTTCAATATATTTTCTGCCGATTTTAAGTAAAATAGAATTTAAACATTAAATAACATTTTTTATATAATAATTATCAATTTAGAAATTATTGAATTATTTTTTTTTACAAATTTTCATCTGAAATTTAACTACATTGTGTAATTACTATGACGGAGGAAATACGCGATTGCGTATCGCACTTGAGCGGGAAAATTAGATCGATTTGAAATTTGTGCAATTAACGCCTCCGTGAATATTTGCCAAACACGAAATCCGATATTATTCGGCACAATCTAATATTACCGCTGCGTCGAGCTGCATAAACTGCAGCTCTGAAATGCGATACGTAATCGAATATTCACAATAATTGTTTTCGTTTAATTATTTCAGTTTTGTTTAATTAATTCAATATATATATATTTATAATTGTTTTTTTTAACGATAGACGCATAAATATTTATTTTAATTTTCCATTATTAATTTGCACTGTTTTTTAATGAATTATCAAAATTAAATTAAAAAATATAATTTTTAATTAAAAAATATTATTTTGTATTTAATCTTAAAATGTGTATTCAATCAGTTCAATATCAAGTGTTAAGTTATATACATTTTAGGTTTAAAATAAGTTTGACTTAGTTTTATTTACTTTTTTAGGTTAAGTTAATTGAGGTTACGGTTTAAATTAATGTAATTAAAAAACTATTAGAAATGATTAAAGATAATTCAATGCATTTAAAATTTTTTTTTTTATTATTGATTCAGTTTTTTGTATTTCAACCTAATTGCTGCGGATTTTTAATTAAAATTTGTATTCGTATGTAACGCTTTTCCATCCTTATTACATAAATTCCAAACTTAACAATGGGCAATTAAGATAACAGCGGAACATACTAGGAGTAATGAAATGCTGATTATGCATTGATATAAAAATGTAAACATTCGCGATAACTTCGAATATACTAGCGTATTTCACTCAAAAGTCTTCTATTTATTTACAAATTTCACATGCAATAATATTATGCAACTCCAATAGAAATTTTGCTTTAAATATTTTTAAAATTTTCTTATATTAAATTAATACTTAATTATTCTAAATATCATTTTCGGCAGTTATATAATCAATTCGTTTATAGAATAGGTTATGTTTTTAATGTGACATTGACAAATGTCAAAAATGTCAAACATCATTTTTTTTGACAGGTTAAATTATTATGAAAACTGTGACATTTAGCTTAGAATTTAGATTAGTGGCACTAATTTGATTAGTCCGAACGTCTTTGTCTTCCGCAAAACGGGGATCCGTTAATGTATGCAACGGATGCAAAGACGTCCGTTCGTGCGGATCGCTTAATTCACGTTCGAAGATTTAGTTGCATGGAAATTGGAACGTTTGATTTCAAACGCAATGAATTATATAATTTGATTATAAAATTAGTATTTTTTTTATAATTAAATAAATAAGTAAGTTTGCATTACTTTACAATTTAATTTTTCATAATAAATGTTTGGAATTAGTAAATATACACATTTTCTAGTAAATGTAAAAAACAATAAATAATTATTTTTAAAATTATATAATTTTCGGGTTTACGCACACGTACGCAGTCCCGATTACCAAAAAATGATGCGCCCTAATTACGGTCAAACCATAAAAAACTTTGTGCCTATTTTGACCTAGCACGCATCTTCCTGCGTTTACGCTTTAGCCTTCGCATACGCTTCTTACGCCACTTAGCTCTCATCCTAAGCTGTTACTTAAACTTAAGAAGTACTACTTCTAAAGCCAGAAAACAGCAGATGTTATTCCAAGTACTTTAATCAAAATAAAAAATTTAGTATACTTATAATAAATACAATCGTCTTGTAAAGGGAACTACAAAAAGGGACATCTATTAACAGCCATGAAAAACATTCACCTTTCAGCCTTTCTTTAACATACGGTCATACCTCGCTTAACGTTACATCTGATAACGAACAAAGTCCTCAATTTCAATAAATTCTACTGACAAAACGGTTTCGAAAATGATGAAGAAAAACCATAGTATTTTTATACTTCTGAAAACGAATTTTGCGGAATTACCTAATCCAATTATGATTTGTAAATTGCCAAACCATTAAACGGTAATTAAATTTCCATTAAATTTCCAAAACTAATGCGGCTGCAAATGTATAAGAAACTTAGTTTAATAAACGTTTTCCGATACATTCCTTTAATCCGTATATTTATTTAATCCGTGCGCTCTAACCCTTCAAGGATTACAAGGATTTCGCTGTGTATATGAGGAAGTACGTCTTGTTTAAAACTGTACATCAAACTTTCCGGATTAATATTTAATAGAAAATAATAAAATTAATAATTTTAACTTTATTCATTAATATTTAAAATTTTATATTAATTGCGATAATGAGAAGTTTATCCATTAATTTGTTCATTAATGAAAAGCTAATTAGGAAACATAAATTCATCATTATAATTTTGTTATTATATTAATAATTAATATTTACATAATTTCAGTTATCTCATAATTCAAACTGAATTAAAAAAAATGTGTGTATATAAAAATTTGGGAATTTAACAATTCTTTATAATAATTTGTACAGCGTTACGTTAATTTACGTATATAAATTTCGGTTATGTAATTAATGTACGGAGAGGAAAACAGAAACTGGCGAAAATGTGGAAAGGAAAAAAAAATTAGATGCATGTAACAACTTTTGTTGAGTTAGTTATTCGTGCATTAGTTAGTCGTTCTCCTCCATCATGATACGAGTGCTTTTCCGGGAGAAAAAGGAAGAAAAAAAATTTAGAGAGAAAGGAATTTTATTCACTTTGTTTCGGCCGCATTATTGTTTTATTTTCCAACAGAATAAAAATAAATAAAGTTCTTTTTAGCCGCAATTATTTTTAAAATGAAAATAGTTTTAGTAAAAAAATATTTTTACAATTTTTTTAAATAATTTTAATTAAAAATTTGTATTAGTAATTATCACCCATTCTACTTGAATTGTTTAACTTTTACGTCATGTTTTATAATTTAACTTATCATAATCACCAATTTGACTTTAAATGCTTAACTTTCATGTAATGTAACATAACTTTATTTAAGTACATACTTCTTAATATATTTTAGAATAAAGTGCAAAATTAATCCATTCGACTTGAATTGCTTAAAACTTATATTTTACTAAACTACGTACATAATATTTCAGAAAAAAGATTATTTCTTTCACCTATTCGACTTGAATTGCTTAACTTTTGCATCATCTTACGTCAATTTCTGTAACACTTTCCCCATTTATTTAACTTACTGAATATATTTCAGATAGCTGAAAGACTTATTAAAATTACGTTTGCTCAAAATATCTTCAGTGCGAATTTCAGGGTAATACAATCTATTAGTTTCTCCTCCTGAAATTATCAATTACATAAAGTTCAAATTTAGTGAAAGTTTTCTAACATGTAATTCAATTTTTCTATACTGAAAACTGATTTTTTTTCATGAAAATATAATTTTCTTACAGTCTTAACAAAAATATTATTTCGATTTCGTGTTCGCGTATGTTTATGTAAAAATTGCATACTTCAAAGTCAACATATCGTTGCATTTGCTATGGTAACCGAACGTTGCTATTTGGAAACTGTTTTGGTAATAAATGTGCAGCTGCTTAAGCGGAATTTAGCGAAACCAGGTTGTCACGGTAAATTCCAGTTTGCGGACATGGATAAGCTTCAAGTTTATTCCTTCCTCAAATAAATTTACCGCAAAGTCCTCAAGCTTCTATTTCTACCCTCGAGCTTCTATTTGCGCAACCGAAAGTTACAGGAACCGAATAAACACAAGAACATATTTACTTCCTAATCGCATAAAGTTTTAATAAAATAAAATTTTTTAAAATATTTTTCATTCAGTTCTATTATTTGGTAAATGTATACATTTACTAAAAAAATTGCATCGTAATATTGTTCTAAATATGTCGAGCTTACTTACAGAAAAGCTTCAGAATGAGTATTTTCATTTTCTTTTGTTGGCATTAAAAACAATCGAATTGTATTAAGCTCCGTTTTAGCGAAGGGCTAGGTAGGACGAAGCAATAGAAATGTATAGAGACGAAGAAGCGAATATGCATTTATACCGGGTTTAATCCAAAGCGAGTTATTTGAATATGTGCAGGAAAACGGAAACTTGCGGTTTTATTTGGAATCCGGGGAAAAGCCCTTTCGGAACTTGAGATAAAACTCGAATCTAGCTTACAGAATAAAGGCAAACAACAAAGATTTTAAAAGGAAATTTACGTTAATCCAAATATTTATTTGAATTTTCGCTCAAACGTACTCGACATTCATACGAACGTACAGTTCTACAAGTAACAAAAAAGGATAAAATATCGTTAATAAGTTATTAATTTATATAAATATTTTGGTTTTTGTTAATGGAAATAATTGTACGTTAGTGCGGATATTTGTACGTATTATCGAATATATATTGAATTATAAATGTAACTGTTGAAATTGACTCAAAAAACAGGAATACAAAGATTTTTAAAGGGAATATTTATTTGAATTTTCTCTCAAACGTACTCAACATTCACACGAACGTACAGTTCTACAAGTAACAAAAAAGGATAAAATGACGTTAATAAATTATTATTTTATATAAATATTTTGGTTTTTGTTGATGGAAATAATTGTACGTAAGTGCGGATATTTGTTCGTATTATTGAATGAGCGTTGTTTATAAATGAAACTGTTGAAATGGACTAAAAAAAAGTTGGTGAATTGCAGTTGCATATTATTATTTGTGATTTGAGCCGTTGCGACTCTCTTATTGATTGGTGAGGACTTCGGAAGCGGCTGGATGAGGCGATCGCTCCATTTCGAGGGCTCCCATTAATCTTAATCCCATTCCGGAAGTCGTCTCCGCCGCGAAATATTAATTAATTTCGAGCGGGAAACCGAAACCCATTCGAATTTCTCTCTCATACACACTCCATATATTCCATTTCTTCTGAAAATTCTCGTGTGTATATTTCTTCGAAATACGCATAAAGCGAGCGCGAGATTGCTTCTCATTCAACTGAGAACTCTCGAATACACGGCTCCACAGAATCATTGATGGAATGTGACGGCTTGCAAAAGATTTCCATCATATTTTTTAATGAAAAAAATAAATAAGGAAAGTATGAAAGACGCTTCAAATATCGATTTGGGGTTGTCTGCGATACTTGTCGAATAACTTGCCAAGTAATAATTTTGTTTTAAGTTGTGTAATGTTCGGGACGGCGCGTACGCAGTCCCGGCTACCAAAAATAGTGCGCCCGAGTTATCCACATTAGGGATAATCGCAAGGGTCAACCCTAAACCTTAGTGCAATGGTAGAGCCTCGCCCTGGGGGAACCTCCTTGTTGATCAAGGTTAAACCCCTACGCCAGGTAAGTATGCTTTTTTCAGCAAAATCTGGACCAAGTATACCCAACCTAAATACCATTGATTCATAGAGAACTGAAAAAAGGGACATCTAGGGTCAGCAAAGAAAATCATCCCTTAAAGAACAAATATTAAAATATAACTAATGAAATGGTGTAATTTCTCCAGTTGCGATATTAAAATGTATTTATCTCCCGAAAACCCGAATCGGTTCATTAAGGGCGCAGGTTAAAGGTTATTTATGATCGCGTGTCGTCGGCAAGTTTATCCTTCCGCCGGACGCGTTTATCTGCTTCCGGCTGATTGATTTTTACCTAAATTGAAAATTTTCAAAGGCCATTCATTAGAGAGAACACCGTGTGGACCGCACCAATTAGTACACTTCCACAACTTTCATCCATCTCCTCCCAGTTTCCACGATTACTCATTATCGCCCGAACGTTTCATTCTCTCCATTTCCCATGCTTTTTTTATTATAGTTGTACCGACTTCTGCTCACGGCATTCCATTCCCACTCAGTACTATTTTGGCATTAATTAGATTTAGTCATGTTATAATTATTATACTTCACCTATTTCCATTCCATAATTGATTTCAACAATCAGCGTTCAACGAATATAACGAAACGCGCTACTCGAAATTAATTCTCGCAATTCCTATTTCATAATTCGACGTTTCATGCGAAATGTATTCATGAATTCTATTAAAATACGATTTATCAATTTCAATATCAATTATTTTATTGAATAATTACATTAGGTTTTATTGCATTAATTTTAATTTGTTAAAATTTAATCATATAATTTAAAAACCATATTATTATTTTATTTTTTGTATAAATATTGTAAAAAAAAATATTATAATTCGGTTTCGATTAACTTCGTTTTTATTTTGTGTGGATTCGGTTAGCTTCGTTTTTGTTTTCCTAATGGTGTAATTTCAATTCGTTTGTATTCGATTAATTTCGTGTGAATTCGGTTAATTTCGTTTCTATTTTCCTATTTGACTTCGTTTGGTTTCGTTTAATTTCAAATTTATTGAAATAAATTAAAATAAATAATAATATTTTATTAACAATAAATCTTTTTTTATTGAATACTAAAACATAAGTGAGTGTTATGCAAGAATCGCGATTATTATTAATGTCTGGTTGAAGGACCCACCGAATTGCGGCCTACGCTAACAAACTACACGATCCGGATGCTGGAATTGTTTCCGTCTACACTAGATATGACATTCAGAACAATGCTCGACGCAACTAACTTTATATGTTCAATAAACATCGAAAGCGGCTTTAACTTCGTCCGCTCTTGTCTTTCAGTCCTGTAAACCTCTATATATTCGAGAGAATTAAATGAAAATTTATATTGTTCATTATAAAATGAGAAAAATTAATAAAAACTAATTACATTAATTTATTAGTTTACTAAACTTCTCTAGTTGTTGTTGTTTAACAAATTAATTATCCTGAGGTAAATTTAAGAGCGCAGGGCTAAGATATGTGTGTTCCCTATTAGTTATCCCTAAGGTCATTATTTCTCAAACAAAATAGAGACTGTGTGTATCTTTGTATGTGCATCTGCTCATCCTCTTTCATCGTCGTCATCTTCTCATTCTCGTTCTTCGTGTCTAACGGAAATACGTGAGCCTTTGAATGGATTAGTCGGAAACATCCTCCGGGAATAATTTTCCTCGGAGGATTCGCTTTATTAAGATTTAACTGGGACAAGTTTAACAATTGTTTAACGATGTCGCCCGGGCTTTAGACACTCTTTATTACCAACCACTCAAAACCCTATTGTCTTCTCCTTCTCTGTCTGTATCTCTAATTTAACTAATCTTTTAAAAACGATTAACGCACACTGTTTTAACACAAATTAAATATATTATGTAATCCTTTTTGCCATTTACTTACGTTATTTAAGAACACATTTTTGATATTTTAATCAAAATAAGATAATGTTTATAATAATTAAATATTATTGCAGCAAACATATCATTTTGACTGTGAAATAACGAAAATATAAGGACGCCATCTATTGGTGTTTTGACAAAGCTTGACTAATTTATTGATCATTTTATATAAAATTAGAAAAAAAAAAAATATAATCCAAAATAATTTGGTATAATGATTTTCTTAACAATATACCCTTTATGTATAATGTAATTAATTATAGAAGACTGATTGAAACTTTATTAGTTTATATTTGTAACAGATTAAGCTTAAATGATTTGAATTATTGGTTATTAAAATTTTGAACTTTTCTTGAGGATGTCCTAGCAGAGCATGGTTTCGATCCACGGACCTCTGGGTTATGGGCCCAGCACGCTTCCACTGCGCCACTCTGCTCTTATATAATCAATTTTTGGCATTTTTTCCCCAATTTTATTTCAGTAGATTTACACATTTTTAATAGAAATATGTAGACAAAAATGTTAAGTTTTCATTTAATTAACTATATCCTTATAGTCAACAAAATTATTTTCATGTAAATGAGATTCTTGTATTATATGTGGATATAGTTAGTAAATAATATGTAGTACTCTTCCTGAATAAATTTATAATGAAAATATGAAAAAAAAATGCACTGAAAAAATCCGAATTTGTAATCGAAATTAATAAATGTCTACACACTCATTCCGAAATTGACAGTTTTTAGATTACATTTTTACTTAAATTATAAAATTTGCTTGCGTGGTAATTATGTAATTAATTAAAACTTGAAGATATTGCATTTTCAGCTTTGACATTTTTGACAGCTTGTAGCAAATAAACAGATGATAGCACAAAGCTGTCATGCAAGCTTGTTCGAAAGGTGTAATATTAATTTTTAAGCTGACCGGAAAAAGTTTAACTATAATAATGTAAATTCAAAAATTGGCAGTTTTCAGTTTACATTTTTTGTTAAATTATAAAAATCGCTTACATGGTAATTATATAATTAATTAAAACTTGAACATATTACATTTTCTGCATTGATATTTTTGACAGCTCGTAGCAAATGAGCAGATGACAGTACAAAGCTATCATCAATCTCGTTCGAAAGTTGCGATATTAATTTTTAAATTGAACTGAAAAATGTTAACTTCAATTATGTAAATTTTTACAATTTAATTCATTATTTGCGCTTTGAATTAAAATTTGAAACTTCTTTTGAGGAAGTCCTAGCAGAGCATGGTTTCGATCCACGGACCTCTGGGTTATGGGCCCAGCACGCTTCCACTGCGCCACTCTGCTCTTATATAATCATTTTTGGCATATTTTTACAATTTTTTTGAGTAAATTTACATAAATATTCAAATAGCAATCATTCATTAATGACAAAAAAAAATGGGTTTTATAAATCTAATTTTTGTTAACTTAATTCTTAACTGAAGAATATACTAGCAATAAAATATTTAACACCTAAAGATCTATTTCAGATTGTGTTCATCTCATGAATATTTCAACGTGTAAAATGCCACGTCGATAAAAGTGTGGAATGTAGGAATGCGGAATTTAGCGCAGATTTTATGTGAAATTTCAAGCAAATTGCATGTAAGCTATAAAGTATATATGCACATAAAGTGCATAATGAACAAGGGTACATTTGATACCTTTTTTATATAAAAATTCATGTATCTCATATAAAAAAATATATTATACGTGATATAAATTTATATAATATATTAATTTTATGCACATATAAATAGTACAAAGTTAAAATGACGTTAATTTTGACAATTGACGTATCTTCTATTTGACAATGTTAATAATGACGTAAATTTTGACATTTGACGTTTCATTTATGACATTTGATGAAAAAATTATAATAATACAGTTTATATAATAAACAAATGAATATATGAATAATGAAAATACAAATGTTAATACCAACCCCTAATAATAATAATAAAAATATATTATACGAATATTGAAATAAATTTTGACATTTGACGTTTCATTTATGACATTTGATGAAAATTTTATAATAATATAGCTTATATAATAAACAAATGAATTCCTAATACCAACCTAATTCAAATAGATTTTGATATTTGACATTTAATTTATGACATTTAATGATTTTTTTATACTACAACTGGATAATAAGAATAATAAAAAAGTTAATTAAAAAATGTTAATTATAAATCGAGTACAAAGTGTGCACATAATATCAATTACAAATCAGTGTCTGTGATCACGAAATAATCCCCGCATCCTGTGCCGCGGAATAATAAACTGGGAGAGAATGTTACGAAGCGATAAAAATTGAAGCGAGAGAGTGAAGGGGAGAAAAATAAAATAAAACGTGTATCGACAATGAAGTGCGCTTTCGAACCGGCAGCAGAAACACCCATGAATTATTTGTAACCAGATCCTGCATTATTTATTGGGATCAGGTTATGCTGTAGCCAGAGCAACAGACTTTCATCCCTTATAAAATGCAAATTCTGGGGACGTGGAGGAAAATAATGGAAATTCAGTCTCGAAATCACGCAACAAAAATGTTGATTCTTTAGATGCAATTCGTTCGGTTTGTGTGCGGAAGGCTTCAAAAAAGAAATATACCAAAGAGGAAAGGGTGAGAGAGGTTTTCTGAAAACCTAATTGGATTCCCTTTATGGAAGTCCTCGGAGGAGGAATTTCATAAAACGTAAAAACGTCGCTTCGAATTCTCCTTTGGGTCTCTATGTTCTCTACACGTGTCAACGTTTAATTTTCGTAATGATTTACAACCAACGCAAAATTAAAATGAAAACACAATTCTCGACTAAAAAAAAATAACAATAATTCTTGAACTAAAATGTACTATAATTGCCCAGTTTCCTAAATTGGACCAGTCAAAATTTAATCAAAATTCAAATAGTAAGTAAATTAATTTATAAATACGAATACTATAATAAAACTTAATTTAAGTATAAAATTGCTTTTTACGTAATCTTTACTTAATTAATTATTTTTCTATTTTTTATTTATGAAACGAGAAATTTATCTGCACGGAAAGGACAGTAAATAAATGGGCGATGTGAAGAGATGGAGAGAAAAAAATTAATAGGATTTTCCTTTATTAAACTCCACCGAGGGTTTTCATATTACTTAAATACATCACTCGGCGAGAATTCAGAGGTATTACGGTTGGAAAACGATGGGCGGACGACGTTTCCGTTCGACGCTGATAATAACATCTTTTCTCATCACGTCTGTACACATTTTCAATTTTTTTTCTCTCTCTTCATCCTCCCTTAAGCAACGACGATGCGAGACGTCGGATTATTGCAATTTCATTAAGATTATGTAACGGAGAGCCTCGCATCCTTGCAATTTTATATCATTAAAATGTTGAATTCTGAATTTTTATTAGTAATTAATTTATATAATACGTACTATGCGTTAAAATTGACAGCTGTCATTATGTATCATTGACAGCTATCAATATATTTATTCAATGACAGCTAAACTATTATGTAACCTATTTTGTATGTATGCAACCTTATATACAATATCAAGTAAATGGGAGAACTTTCTGTTTTTTTATAATGATTTTCGTTTGTTTTATTATTTATGGCAGAATTGACAATTGACAGCTGTCAATGCAATTACTGTATCATTAAGTTCAATGACAATGCAATAGTTGTTACAAAGTTATGTCACGTTTAGCAGATTATTATGCAAAGTAAAAACTTCATATTCTTTTATGATGGTAATGCAGTATTTTGTGAAAGTAGGGTAATGATTAATAGCTCGACGCGTTATTAAATATAAAGTAGCGAGCTGAAAGAGATAGAGCTGAGGTGGGTGGATGCGCCGGGGTTCCGGAGGAAGCAACAGATGGGAATAATTGGTTCATCAGCAATTAACGTCACCTGGCTTCCACCAATTTTCCTTAATAACATTCCAACATAAAATACTCTCCACCTGAGGGACGAAGATATGTACTTGAATGTGATCATTCCTTGCTCTAATTAAAGCAATTTCAGACATCCCTATACCTAATATTAAGAACTAAAAAGATTTGAAAGAATCGTCATAATAAAACCTAAAGTTTGGCTCGAGTTTCGCTAATAAACAACATTAATTTATGATCATAATGAGACAAATATCGTGTCCAATCAACTGAAAACTCAATTAATTATTATATAAATACAACAATTTATTGCTAATTGAAAATGCTTTCCGCTTCGTCAATATTGCAATTTAATAACACGCTCAGCTCCGCGACTAAAATTTGCTTCGATGTGCAAAAATGTTACACAATTTCATCAACTAATTATAATTATTATACATAAATACTTACATAATATTTTTTCAAAGCTTAATAAATAATATTATAATTCATTCCTGATTTTTTATCAATTCTAATTATTTTGATCAAAACTAACAAATTGTTAAAAATTACATAATATTTATTATAAGATTGTTAAATCAAAAGTTACCTAACCTCAATATTCACAATTATATCGTCAAACATAATTGGAACGTTTCTTTTATGACAACCTGTAAAAAAATAATAATATTTATTTATTAATTTTAAAATTAAAGATTTTCAGGAATTATATATTTCAGAAAAATATTTGAATATTCAATATATATTATCAAATCAAAAATGACATAACTTCATTACTTATAAATAGTAACGCTTCTTTTATGACAATTTGTAAAAATACATAAAAGTATTTTATAGGTTTTTTTTTCTGGAATTATATATTTCAGAATAATACTAGAATATTTACTATAAAATTGTCAAGTAAAAAGTTGCATAACATCAAAACTTGACAAAACACAATAGTAACACTTCTTTTATGACAAAGTGTAATACTACAATAAACTTAAAAATACATAAATCTATGTTTCAATTACATTTTTTCAGGAATTATATATTTCAGAATAATACTAAAATATTTACAATAAAATTGTCAAATAAAAAGTTGCATAACATCAACACTTACAAAAATATAGCAAAATACAATAGTAACGCTTCTTTTATGACGAAGTGTAAAAGTACATTGAACTTAAAAATACATAAAGCTATGTTTCAATTAATTTTTTTCAGGAATTATATATTTCAAAATATTACTAGAATATTTACAAAAAACTGTTAAGTTAAAAGTTGCATAACATCAACACTTACAAAAATATAGCAAAACACAATAGTAATGCTTCTTTTATGACAAAGTGTAAAAATACATTAAACTTAAAATACATAAATCTATTATCAAATCTAAAATCAATTATATAATATACTTTGTACGCAAAATTAATGGAAAAGAAAAGAAAATAAATTTAATGGGAAACCGTTCGTTTTAATATTCATCCATTTATAAAAGGAATATTTTTTTTCTTTGCATTGAAACGTTAATTAAAACGATCCACCCTCGTTTTAATTACTCAGTTTTTTTTCTCTTATTTTTCATTAAACGAGGGTCGAAAAGGGAGACGAAAATAATATCGAGTAGAATTTGTGTCGTGAACTTATTTTCTTTTAATTTCCTCTAGAGATGCCACCTGGAAGATTTTCCGAGCGACTGGAAATTTCCAATTCCGTTTTTATCCCTTCTCACACTTTTTCAATCTCTTTTCTTTTACTTAACACCGCTGTAATTTACTTAAAAAAAAAACTAAACGTTTCTTTTAATTTGTTTAGAAATGAATAGAATCGAAACGTGTGTTTGCAATTTCCGTGAAGTTTCCAAAATCTGAAGTGCTTGGAATTAGGTAAACTCCTTCGTATTGTATTTGAATTGTGTGCTTGTGGAATGACTGGTGCGTGCGTTTAAATCCGTGCAAATATCGAAGTTTCGCAAACAGAATTTACTTGATTTACGTAAGTCTATCCGCAAACTCAAACACGCTAAAGACTTACATCGATCCCCCATTCGGTAACACGAATTAATTCAGACCTTCGTCTGGAAGACGAAATATGTTTAGGAACAATTATATAATATTTACTTAAGGTTTACATACAAATACAATGTATTCTAATATTATGTAATCATCAGTGGTATTCTTGTTATTATTGTCAATTTTACATAAATCATAGCATTATTAAACAGATATATTATATCAATATCACCTCAAATATTATGTAAATATTTCATTAGAATTATGTCAAAGTTAATGTCATGTCAAATGACTTTTATAATAACGTCAATATTACTGTCATATAAATGTCATATTAACATTAATTTGTCATATTACGTTAATGTCATTTCACTGTCATAATGTCAAAAAGAATTGACAATGACAGTCCATGTTATGTCAATGTCATTAATGTAACATATCGAAGTTACTGTCATGTTAAAGTCAATTTATTAAGATTATTACATCTAAATACAATGAATTATAATATTATGTAATCATCAGTAGTATTCTTAAAAAAATATATTTCATAATAACAATAAATACAATTTTTTTTTTTACTATTTATTGCCGAAACTCTCATCTTATTGTTATGCAAATCGTCTCTGCAGAAGTTGCAGAAACAGCTTCTCTACGAAAACTTTAATTTATTTTAAGAATGTGAGATATTGTAAATTCCATTTTCACTCGCTGCGTTCATCTCCGTCGACGATAAAGTAATTTGATTTCGCCGAAAATTATCTCAGTTTTCACCCAAATAAATTGTATTTCCTAGAAGCACACTTTATTTCCTCATCTGCAGATTCCCAACATTCACTGGAATAATTTTATATATTCTACATTTTCTTTATAAAATTAGTTTCTATAAAATTCACGTGTTAAAAATACTTAATCTCTCATTAGAATTATGTTAATGTGAAACGTCAAAATAAGAGTTACGTCAAATTCAAATAACTGTAATTTTACTGTCATTATCAAATATATATAATCTATCATTAGAATTATGTCAAAATTAATTTGAAACGTCAAAATCAAATAACTGTCATATAAACGTCAATATAACTACCATATTACTGTTATTATTAAATATGTATAATCTCTCATTAAAATTATGTCAAAATTAATTTGAAAAGTCAAAATTAGCGTTACGTCAAAATCTAATAATTTATGTCAAATCAAATAACTGTCATATAAACGTCAATATAACTGTCATTTCACTGTCATTATCAAATATATAACCTATCAAGTGATATTAATTTTAATAATTTTCATTTAACGCCCTTTTCTTCTTTACACTGAACTTGAAAATGTGCACGGTCATAAACATAAAATTAACTTTAATTCAGTTATTTGCGCTTCGCCAAATTCTATTCCACTCACGTTTCAGCAAATGCTTTCGAGGTGTAATCTCGTTTCAGTTAAATTTATTATTTTTCGTTATTTCCGACGTCCACTGGAAATTGTTTTCGTTTCGCTGTGAAAACGAGCATCGGGTTATTAGTATTGCCTTCGGGTACGTTTTTCCCCGCATTCACCTATACTCTTTTAAATACTCCTCTTTTTTTGCAGTCCTCACAACTCGACACCATTACGAATGTTGTATCTAAAACAAAATAACAAAAGTCATGTCAAATGACTGTCATTGATATGTCATATAACTGTCATATTAATAAATGACGTTAATAAGATATTACGTGAATGTCATTTCACTTTCCAAAAATGTCATTTCCAATACAATCTTAATCTGTCATACTTCAAAGTTTACGTCAAGCATCAAAATGAGATTTGTGTCAAAGTCCAATGACGTTATTATTGTCAATTTTACATAAATCAAAGCGTCATTAAAAAGATATGTTTTGTCTGAAACTATGAAAAAATAATGTTATATCAATATCATCTCAAATATTATGTAAATATCTCATTAGAATTATATCAAAGTTAATGTTATGTCAAATGACTTTCATAATAACGTCAATTTTACTGAATGTCATATTAACATCAGTTTCTCATATTATGTTAATGTCATTTTACTGTCATAATGTCATATAGAATTGACAATGACAGTCCATGTTATGTCAATGTCATTACTATATTATGTCACTGTCATGTTAAAGTCAAGTATTTTATTGAAACAACAAAGAGTTTTTATGTAACAATAGAAATGGTTTATTGAACGTTTTGAGTCGAGATGTTACAAGCCGCAACGTTTCCAACAATTTAATGAAATCTACATGAAATCATCCCCCTGCACCGTGTTCATACTCCTAAATAATTCATAACGTAAAGCGAAACATTCTGCCCCGCATTAAATTATTTATCGATTCAGATGCAAATGCGTGTACGTTCTAAATCGAATATTTTCCTCTACGCCCCGAAGCCCAGCATCAATGGTACCGCCAGCTGTGTGTTAAATATACTAAACAGTTTCCTAACCTAATTTCGACACACATTCAAATGGAAATTGCCATACGCATTGACTTTTTCGATGTATTTTTAAACCTTCAATTTATCGGCGGATATATCCGACATTTTCGGATTTTACTTCAAATATTAAATAAAAATAAACAACAAATAGCTTTGACAACTTATTTTTAGAGAATGACAATTACCACAAATATTCTATTAATGTCATTAGAAACATGAAAATTTTATCTTTAATGCTTATTACATAACCTAATTTACATACGCAAATTATTGAGTAATCACATAAAACGTTTCAATATTTTCATTTAATTACTCATATTTTATCTAATTGCTCAATAATTAATTAAATCATTAAAAGTAATACTTAATAAATTTTAAATTTACTGCGATTGAAAAGAACGCAGCTGCAATTTGTATATTTTCCCCATGTGTATAAAAATATTTTTTTGAGCGATGAAATATTGAAAACTTTCCGTGAAGTTTATAACCCCCAACCGCCACTTGTTTCCACCGATGATCGATCAGAGCCGCCTGGAACAGGTGACGATGCAATGATGACACCTCCATCATCATCCTCCAACAAAAAACTCGACCAAACTTTATAGAAAATCATCAAAAAAAACTGTAACTTAAGAAACTAATCAATTACAGCATATCTTATGTAATATTTATAGAATTAGTAAATAAATATTTAATACTAACTTTATTCATAGTTTATTACATAATTAAGTATTTATTAAAAAAATAATGCAAAACTTAATTATTTACATCATACCTTAAAGCAAAGAAAAATCCAAAAAAACTTGCATTAATTAACCAGAGAATTGTGGTATCCTTTCATAAACATCCCCCTTAGACATTATCCTTTTCATTGTTCACTTTTATTCTGTTTTTTTGTATGATTACTCCATGCTTCGGTTATTAAATAATAGAGCGTTATTAAAAAGGAAACCCGAAAATATTTTCCACGCGATTTTCCCCTCAAAAGAGAGTCCTTTTTCATCCTCTCGACGAAACTGGGAAAAGGCGGAAACCGCACAATTTAATTCGAATGCTTTTCCAGCAAAACAATTTTAAAACGCTGAAAATTGAGAAAATCCTTGAAAAATTAGATTTTTAATTTTCATCCACATTATATTTCTACGTCTTCTCCTAAGTTTCATTATATAATTTCAATTATCAATTGATCTCTTGAAAGTTTATCATAATTTTCATATCGAAATGTTTTATTTTGCAAGTAAAGACCTTTTTCTATTAATTTTTTGAAGGGGTGGCAAGGGGGTTGGTTTTAAGGTATTATTAAGCTTTATTGGGTAGTTCGCTCGAAGCGCAGCAATAATTTTATATTGCGGCTATAAAAATTAAATTTCGGGCAGAGTTGTAAAACTGGTTAAATCGTTAAGTTTTCAAAGCATTAATGCAATTTCTTTGCAGAATTTCATAATGATTAAATAAATAATTAAAATTTGTAATTAGAAAATAGTTATATTGTTTTTAAATGTTAATTGAAAATTGATTTTTTTTCAGAAAGTTTCATAAAATTTTTAATTAAAAACCTAATAAGAAAAAAACAATAATTTTGGATAAATTTCAATTATTACTTATAAATTATGAGAATATATAAATTTTGTCATTAAAAAAAATCAGAAAATATAACATTTTTTTAAGTGAGAAATCTGCTTAAAAATTGATAAAATAGTATTTTTTTTGTTTAGTTTCACGTGTTAATTAAAAATTACAAATTTTGTCATTTAAAATTGATAAAAACAGTGAAAGAAATCACAATAAAACTCTACATTTTTAATTAAAATAATAGAAAATATAACAATTTTTTTTAAGTAAAATTTCTTTGCTTCTTTGGTTTGGCCAAAACCGTTTTCCTATAATCCATCATCTGCTTCCAAAGAGTAAAGACGGGATCATTGTCAAAGTTCGCTTTGTAATATTTCTCCTCCAAACCAACGAATTCTTCCAAAGGCATTGCATCTGGTATTTCTTCAAAAACCAAACGCTTTTTACAACAAATCTAAAACATTTCAACCAAAAAAAAACTTTACAGACGTTTTATATTAAATAACAAAATTGTGATTTAATTATTAAATTTATAAATTTCTACTTACTTTTTGAAGAAATTGTTGATGTAATTTATACTTATCCATTGAATCACAAATTGGTTTACTATACGTTTACTACGCAAGTGGAGAATTATATAATTTAATTGAATCCAATTGCACAAATAATATAATAATATAATTTAATTTAATAAGTAATTGCAAAACTTGATAAAGTAACCTCAAAGAGTGAATGAAAATAGCTTGGAATGTGCATGAAAGATGGCGTTTTTTTATTATAGCTAACTCGCATTACATTAATCCAATTTATTATTGAAAATTTAAAGAAAATAAATCAATATTTACTAAACCATAATAATAAAATAATTGTATTGAATTATTAGAATTATCTTAAGGCAATTGTCAATAATATTTTAATTATTTATGAGAATTTTACATAGACAACCCAATTTACATTTATCAATTATTTCGATTCACAGCACAAAATTTATTAAATAAATATTTAATGGCTTTTCCAATATTTATATTCAATCCAATATTGTTCAACAAATTAACTCCAAAAATATTTTATATTATAAAAAGTTTTTTTTTTACAGAAATTGCACTTCAAGTTTTATCTAATTACTTAATAACTATGAACGCTAATTTTAATATCAAATATGAAAATTAATAATAAAATTATAGACTTTTATTATTTTAATTATTCTATTGTTAAAATTAAATTAATTTAATTGAAAAATATCTATTATATTTTTTATCATTATTTCACAATTATTTAATTAACTTTGTTAAACTTTGTGCTGTAAAAAATTTTTTTTCATTGTGGACTAACTACATTTGTTGAGATAAAGACGTCTTCATGTTGTTTTGATATGATCTTTCGCATCGTAAACCCTCACCAGATGTTTAATTTCAGACTCTCTCGCTCTTCACTTGTTTTCTTTTTTTTTCTGCTCTTTTCATTTGTTTCAAGCTTCTTTTATTTCGTCGATTCATCTCTGGCCTTTCCATTTGTCTGCACGTTTTCATTAAGTGTTTCACATTTTTCGTGCAGATTTTTGTCCTTCACACACACAAAAAAATAAAACATATTGGGAAAATCCAGAATTACAGGCGATTCTCGTACATTTCTTTCCTTCCGATTATTTTTCTTTTATCCAAATAATAAATCAAAAATGCACTATAATTTGTGTTAAAAAAATATTTTCTTCTGATTAATCTTCTCTTAAATTTGATTTGCATTTTTTTTTTATAAAACTATGATTATCTGCAAAATTGTTATTTTTTAAATATTTGATTGTTAATTTTTTATTGGAAAATTTAAAGAAGTATAGGCATATTCCTTTATTCTTCACTTTTATTTCTTTTAGTTAATATTTTTCTTGAATTTTCATCGATTCGGATTATTTAAGTTTTTAACTTTAACATATTATCTGGAAAATTGTTATTTGAGGATTACACAACAAGAGATTCACAATTGTGTATTTTCATTTATCTTTAACTTTATTTTTTCTTTAAAATTCTAAAACTGTATTTTCTATAAAATTATGATTATCTGCAAAATTGTTATTTTTTTTTAATATTTGATAATTACATAATAAGGGATTTATAATTGTTAATTTTTTGTTGCAAAATTTTAAGAAGTATAGGACTTTAACATTAAATTTACTTTTTTCCTGTTAAAATTTTCCATCGATTCAGATAATCTACGATTTTTTTTTTCAAATATTTGATGATTACATAATATTATAATTTCTTGATTTTCCATCTACTCAGATAAACTATTATTAAAACTTTATAGATTATCTGAAAAATTATACTTAATTTCAAATTATACACTTAAGAAAGTAATGGAATTTTTCATTAACTTTATTTTCTTCGTTTTTTATTAAACAAACTTTTTTTTCAGTCCTTTTTCGTCTCAAATAAACGAAGATTAGTTTGCAGGATTGCAATCAGTTAAAACCCATTTCATTACCCTCCCACACAGAGCGTCAGCCTTCTCTTACGACCCTCTGTTGCTTGCTTTTCCCATTCTTTCTTTCTTTCTCTTTCGCACGCATTTCTCTATACCTCTTCCTCCATATACTCCAGTGTCTCTGTCCGCAATTTAATTACCGCCCGACATAAATACTTTTGTTAAATAATGAATGAAAGCAGACATCGGTCTTCCAGCCCTAAATGCAATTAAGACCAGACCGCATCCTTTTTCTCTCATTTCCAACCCGTGCAATCTCTTTCTGTTTATTTATTTAAACATACAAATTTTCAATAGAATTTTTTTTCAGTAAACTGAAAATTTTTAAATTATCTTTCAACTATTTAACAATTCAATACTAACATAGATTATAATATAACAAGTAAAATGTTTTTACAAATCAAAATTTTTTTTTCGTAACTAAAAAATATATCGTTCCTTGTTAAACAATTAAAATCCTATATATTTTCTAATTAAAAATGTGAAAATGTTAAAGTAAAAAAATCCTATACTTTTCTAATGAAAAATGTGAAATTGTTAAAGTAAAGACCAAAAAAAAAATTGTAAATTTATTTTCAGGAATTTTGATATTTCAGTGGAGCCTATTCGGTATAATCGCATTAAAAGCTGAAGTGTGGTTGTATGAAGATGCGAGGGTTCGGGTTTTGGAGGTTGAGACGTGCGACGACAAGGAGAGACTCTTAATCTGAGTCGCGACAATTAAACCTCCTAATTGTCACAGATTGCGATTTGCTTTGCAGGATTTACGTGATCCTGGTTAAGTTATGGGTCGAAGCTACGCTGCGTACGTGACGATCTTGGTCATAAGCTGAAGCCTGGCATAATTTATCACCTTCTCATACAATAAACATCAATTATAACGGTGGAATCCGTTGAAACCGTATCTTATTAAACGGGTCGTAATAATTTACTACATACTAATATTACATCTACATTAATATATAATATAAGTAAATCAAATATTTACAACCAAAAGTATGAATAATAATTATATTATAAAATTATCATACTTTATTGCATATTATTAAACGATAATTTCATAAAATAAATAATTTTTCATTCACTGAAAAAATACTGAAAATTATTTTCTTTGCTGCATAATTTCAATAAATGTTTTAACTAAAGCTTTAATACCAGAATTTCAGTTTTCAATTTAATTCTATTAACAATTATTAATATTGTGGATAAAATCTAATCTATAAGACATTTCAGGATTTTCTGCAAATGCATTTAAAATATTTTTTTTTAATTTTCGTTAATTTTGATTACCGGTAAACGGTTAACCGGTAAGAAATGCCAATAATTTTTTTTATACCAAATTTTTTAAATATCTTTTCAGAAGTAAGAGAAAACAATAATAATAAAATATATATTTTTGTATTTGATGTAATGATTTAAAGGAATGGGAGAAGAGAAATCGGATTGGATTTGGTAGTAATTTATTAACTTGCAATTGAAACGACGTCCAATTTTCCGGTTTGTTTCTGTCGCAAATTCGCTTTGTGCCGAAATTAGAATATTACGGGTTGGGGCGAGTGTTTTCAGGGAAATTAAATTAGCCTCGTTCCGCGCTGAATCCACATAAATAATAAATCGTTCTGCATTTGGAAAGCGGATATTTGAAGAGAAAAAAAGATAAAGAAAAAATAGACAGAAATTGTACGATTTATTACGTGAAAAATTTACTATAAATAATAGCAAAACACAAAAATCATTAACAATTTTTCTTTGTTGTTGAATTTTGATGAAAATAGAAGTCATACGGGTAGATAGTCAAAAAATGGTAAGTTTATTCAAAATAATTTAATGTATTTTGAAGAATCAAGCACATTTCAAACTGAGGGCCCCATCAAATTTGAATGTGGGACCACAGAAAATATTTTAGTTTTAGTTTTTTAAGCGTCATTATTTAAATGAATTTCTTCTATTGAAGAGCTTAGACTGAGGGCCCGTGTGCACCGCACTTGAGGCACCATTATTGTTAATAACATTAAATCTCTTAAGTTATACTTAAGAATTTGATATTTAACATAAATTTTAATTATTACTTTTATAATATTTTCACCTAGTACCAACTTAAATTGTAAATTTTACAATAATTATGAAGTTTGATACCAGCATGTCTAAGAACTAAATTTAATTATAACTATTTTCTCTTGAAACCATATTTTTTCCTTTCGTAGAAAAGATCCGTTTTGGAGCTACCGAGATTAACGATCTTCGGACATCCGTCTCTATCGTATTCAAGAATGGTGCATTCCTTGCAGTAGTAAGCATCAGAAACACCAGGTCCTCCGCAGATGACGCATCTTCCTTGGTACGAACCGTAGTTGCACTCATCGCAAATCCTCACCAAAGTGCAAGGTCTTACGTAAGAATCGCAGACCACACATTTCCCGTCGCACTTTTCGCATAATCTTCCGATAGCAACGCCAGTCTGCTTCCTGCAGAATATCAAATCCGGATGATGTTTAGCCATATTCTATGCACACACAAATTTACACAATCGAATATAAACATTTAGTATAAATAATAATTACTTACCTCAATCTAAATTTAACTTATTTATTAAACTACACGTATTTCAAAAATTTCAAAATTTAACTAAAAAAATTAAACGTCAAAATTTGACTTTATTTCTTATTCATTTATTGTTGAAAAGAAACATTTCAATCTTTATCTTATCGTTGATTCAAAATAAAAAATATACTAGCATGAATTTATTTCAACAATAATAAAATCATATTTAAACTTGTTAATTCATTTCATTTTTGAAACAGTTTTACAACAAATACTGCTGTAACTTCAGTTTAGGTAACATTGTCGTCATGACTACAAACTATTTTTTTGTTTTAAATTATTTGTATATCTGACACATGTCAAAAAATATAATAATAATTCAGGTTTTAAAAATGCAATTGTCATTTCAGTTTAACTATCATTGTTGTCAGGATTATCAGGATTTATAGCCAAATTATTATTGTCATCTGAAATTTATCATTTTAGTTTAATTTTATTAAATTCAGTTGTCACTTCAGTTTAATATTGTTTTTATCAACTGTCATAAATATCAACCAATCAATTATATATAAATACAGCTATCAATTCAGTTTAACTGTCATTATTGTCATCAGCTAAATTGTCAAACAGTTAAATTCTGTATGAAGTTTTTAATTAATGAAAAATTTGTATTTTAGTTGAATATCAATTAACTGTCATTATTGACATCAGTACTGACAACTAAACTATTATTAATTATATAACTCAAAGATAATTTTATTTTTTAAATAAAACGTTATTTCTCTTTTGTTTGATTCCTCTTCAATCCGATCCACAGACTGGAGTTATTAACAAAAAATGACATTGAAAGTCCTGCAATATTGCGGAGCTGTTGCACGATAACCAAGTCTGTATCATTTTGGATGCGCAACCCTGTTGCCCCTCGGGTGCCATTCGCAAGAATGAACCCTTATCAACTCCATGATAAGGGTTCCCTTTAAAGTGTCCCCTTTAATTTTTAACACTCGGACCCTTTCCATGCCGGAGCTTCAAGTTTCTCCACCCAATCCGCCGCTCGTCTTTCCAATAAACGAGCAACCAGTTGCCGAGGGGACTCCCCTATTTTAATATTAAAAGAACAGAAAAAAGATGAGAAGAAAAATCATCTCAGAAGTAATCACCACTCGACGTCGCCGCCTCGCGGAACACCATCAAAGCTTCCATATAAATTACTCCAATCAATTTTTTAAAAATTATTTCCTATTTTTTTATTAATATTATGAAACAGTTATTGTTTAAAATTATTTTTAAAATGCTGTATCCACACTATTCCTAAATTTGACAGATAAATAAATGACAGATGCAGCTGTTTCCATTTATACCAACCTATAAATGAATATTACTATGTCACTTTTTTTTTAGGTTGTATTTAAAAAAAAGTTGTAAATAAACATTCATTAAATTATTTCTGATTCTTCAGTTTTATTAAAAGAAATATAAAATCACTAAAAACGTTACATAAATTCAAGTACATTACAATGTTTTAAAAATGAATTTAATCCAAAGAGGAGAAAATGAAAAGGGTTGTGCAAATTCTTCAAATTTAAAACAAAACAAGAAACGTAACAATTTCAGTGATTATGATGTTGTTGATGGACGATCTTTATTTCTTCCGACGAGAAATTTCTCCATTTTTCTTAAAATGCGCAATGAGGATGTCTGCATTTTCTCTCGCCAACAACACGATGGATCTCTCCAACAGCTGCCTCACCAACGGCTTATGGCTGTTAAGCCACAGCAGCAAATCATTTTTGGAAATCTTTCCGTCGCAGAAGACGCACTCGTTGGGAAGCGGCCGAATCTTCGGTTTGTTGCACTCATCTCTTATTTTCTTTAGCATGTAGGTCTTAAAATGCTCGTAGGATTCTTCGAAAGTTTTCGGATTCCTCGAGAGTGCATCCTCTTTTGCCAAGGTCCTCGTCAACGTCATCTCTTCGCATTTGCACAGAAACATCGGCAATGCACTCATTCTATATTCTCTGATTTTCTGAGAATTATATTTTCTTTTTTTAATTACTGCGATTCTACTTCATCGCAAACTGAAGATAAAAAGGATTCTGCTCATATTCTTCACCCATTTTATATCAATTCAAAAAGCAAAAAAATAAATGCATTTTTATATTTTATTTTCTTACAAATAAAACACCTTTTTCTCACCTCAATTTTTACAATCATATGAATAAAATCGAAATTTGTTCACAAATATTTAAAAATTTCATTCCCTTTTAAAAATATTATATTTTTTCCTAGAGCAATTTCCACAATTACTGAAAATGTATTAAATTTGAATTAAAACGATTTTATTCCTTATTTTAATTCGTAGTACTTTCTGGTTTTAAATGATGATTCAAACTTGACTGAAGGTGGAGAAATCCATTCATTCAACTCCTTTTTTTTAAATTACCTCTATTTCTTATAAAAAATACAGGTAAATTCATATTTAAAATTAAAATTTATTCACAAATATTTCAAAAAAATTTCATAATGAAATTTTCATTTTTCTGTTTCTTTTCATATTCTTTATTTTCTTTCCCATTTTAAAAATATTATTTTTGCAATTTCCACAATTAATGAAAATTTATTAAATTTGAATTAAAACGTTTTTATTCCTTATTTAAATTCGTAGTACTTTTTTGTAAGATATTTCAGGACATTTGAAAACAGCAATTTTTTTATAACTGAAACGCTTGAACATTTTTTTTTTAAGAAATTACCGGTATTTCTTATAAAAAATACGAGTTATTAGTCTATTTTATTATCAATTCTTTTGTTAACAGAAAGAAAGTTGTATTGAAAAATGTAAAAAAAAAAACGAGTAAATTTTTTATCAAATTGACAAAAGCTTTGGCTAAAATAATTTTCAGCATTACCTATTTTATTTCTCAATTATTCTTTTCACATATGAATAAATAAATGATTTTTTTTTCATCCGGGGAATCCCCTGTTTATATTTATCGAAACGGTGACAAACGAAACTTATATTTTATTATAAAATTATGTGCTGTAATTATTTTATGAATTTATAATGCATTATACAAATACTTTTACCAGGGGAATCCCCTGTTTTTGATTAGCAAACCACTAATAATCAGGGATTTGCGGAAATATACATTTAATCATGCTGGCGTTTGCTCGTCGGAAAATTTAGTCATTGCGTTTGTGAGTTACAGCAAAACGCAGCGAAATCGAAGAGTATCAGTTCAGTCTTTGTGCAATTGTATATCGTGTAATTTGAATACCAAACCATGGAGGTGCAAAAGAATGATGAAATAATGTATTATCTGCAAAATAATTTCGATTATGAAAAACCGTATTCAACTGAATCAACAAACAAAGTGTACACACTAACAAAATTAGATGAATGCAGCATTGAATACATTGATGTGGAAAATATGATTTCAAAGTCTGAAGCGTACATCGGCAAAGTGACTGTGGTCTCAATAGAAGAAGTATACAATCCCTACACGCTCGCTCTATATAATTTGAAGAAATTAGAATTTGGTAATAACTTCGAAGATTATAAACTTTGGCACGGAACGACACAAACCAACGTCGACGATATTTGCAAAAACAATTTCGACTACAGATTGGTGAAACAGCATTTATTTGGGAAAGGCATCTCGTTCTCACGTTATTTTTCGTACGCATTCCATTACAGCGTTTCAAATGATCCGCAGTTGAATCAGGATTATTGCGTTTTTCTCTGCGATGTTTTAAGGAAGAAATTTCATGTAGGTTGTAGTATAACCACGTACCCAAATATCGGATGTGATACGACTATAAAAAGAAACTTTGATGTGTACGTCAAGTATGATGATGACACTTTCTATCCGAAGTACAAAATAAATTTTACTATTGAAAAAAATAATTAAATATCTTTAAAATACTTGTAATAATAATAATAAAATGTACTTATAAATTCATAAAAAATTTAAATTTTAAAATCTATAATAATATTTTATAAATTATGTTTATATATAGTCTTACGATTTACTTTCTAGCTTTAATTAGATTATTGCATGATTTTACTTTTCGAGATTTATTTATATAATTAAAAAATAAACGAAATAAAATTGATTGTCTTGTTGTTGTTATCGTATTTTCAGTTATTTCTCGGCAACTAATAAATTGGAAATTCTGAAAGGAAGAGTTTCGTGGAAGACGCACTTGAAAAGCGCACGCAATAACATTAATATGATGTTTGTTCTGTGCACGAGGGTGAGGATTCATGCAAATTGCTTCGCTTTTCTGGAGCGGTTTCGCAAACACGCGGTGCTCGCATCTGCGGGGTTTGAGGGTGGTAGGTTTTAGGATCGAACGGCCCCTCAGTCCTGGCACACAACGCGCACAGATATTACACCATTCAATGTAATGACATGTTCCATCTCCGCCATTACATCATCCTTCCGTTCCAATATCGTCCACAACGATGTAATATCTACTTGACTACAGATTTTTCCATACATGCAATATTTCAAATATTCAATGTTTTATTTTTATTATTTCTTAATAACTTTTCTTTGTAAAGAGATTTCTGCTGTTCAAATACGGTTTTTTTTTTAAATTTGACGTTTAAAATTTGACATATGACATTTGACATTTCATATTTTCACTTTGCTAAACGCCACCATCAATTACTTAATTGTTTTCTGCAGTCCATACGCAGTTTTGAATAATTATAACTATATTTCTGTCACTCTACCCTGCATTTTTACTATATTTACGTTTCTTGTATTTCAATGCAAAGAAATAGATAAGCAAACACATACCGAAGTTTTTAAATTTGACGTTTAAAATTTGACATGACATATATCATATTTCCACTCTTCTAAACGCCACCATCAATTACATAATTGTTTTCTGCAGTCCATATGCAGTTTTAAATAATTTTAACCATATTTCTATCACTCTACGCTGCGTTTGAACTTAATTTACGTCTCTTACAGTTAAAAAAAAAAGAAATAGCTGAGAAAACACTTACCGAATATTGTAAATTTGACATATGACATTTGACATATGAGTTATCCATTTCAACTATTTCCATTTTCCTACGGACCGTTACGAAATGCAGGATTAGTACCTGAAGGGCCGAACCGCCTCTCTAACCCGATAACGAGTTTTCAAACAAACGTCTCCGTTTCCATGGTAATGGATACATTTTGTCCTCCCTGCGCGTTCCAAAGCTATCGCGTTTCGTTTAACTTTTAATAACCTGCAAGCATCTGCATAATAATATGGATAGTTTCTGAAGAAGTCTAAGTAAAAACTATTAAAGATGCCAGACGAAACATTGAATTCAACTTGAAGATATCCGAATGCAAAGACCGAAATGGATAGAAACTAGATTATTCGAGGATATCTGATTACATAATATGGTATAACATTGACAAAATAAATAGCTGAATTTTTATATTATTACAAAAAACATTTATCATTACATTTTTTTATACAGTAATATTGAAAATATTATGTAATAATAAAGTGAAACCTAACTTTAAATTTCTATAATTCATTTTTTTCAATAAATTTATAAATTTTCTAACTTGTTACTTGTCAAGTATAAAACTGAAATAAAGTAAATTAAACTTATATTATTTTTATAATTCATGAAAATCGATTTGACTGGAGAAAATTTGTGAATTCAAATCATGATTTTCTCGTGTTATTTTTTAAATTTATTTTTTGTAGAATTCTATAGCTTTGATTTTTGTAGAATTCGGAGCGGATACTGTTACTTTTTTTTAAATGAATGTAAAAGAAAACAGGGAAAATTGGTTTCATTTTAGGTGACGGTGTGGGCCCGTAGAAAATCAAATTTCATCCGTGAAATGTTTTCGAAATGGATTTTTGTCGTCGACGTCCGCGCGTCGCTCTGCATATTAATGCGGCTTCTGCAATTTATGGAAATATCCTTCGCACCGTATCAATTCCGCGATGCAAAGTTGCGCAATAAATTAAATGCAAACACGCAAACAAATGAAGCGAAATGAGTCAGAGTCTGTACACTTAAAGTAGATATTTTTAAAGGATGTTTGCGTAACGTACAAATATTAGATTAAAACTATTTTGTAACTATATTAATGTAACTACTATAATGTAACTATTTTAAGAGTTAACGGCTTGTGAAGATGATTGCGGTTTTTTAAATCTTGATGTATTTTTTTTTTCCAATAATTATAAAAGAAATTACAATGATTAATATGATGCAATACTGAAAAACATGTCAATCTAAAATGGTTACTATGCGACGTTTATGCAAAATGCTAAAACTATTATTGGAAAAGCAG